>JAVHZZ010000328.1:0-82655 GCA_036250195.1 Mixophyes australis | reverse complement strand
CCTCTCTCTCTCGAGCTGTGTCCCCCCCTCCACTGCCCCTCTCTCTCGAGCTGTCCGCCCCTCTCTCTCGAGCTGTGTCCCCCCCCCTCCACTGCCCTCTCTCTCTCGAGCTGTGTCCCCCCTCCACTGCCCTCTCTCTCGAGCTGTCGCCCTCTCTCCTCGAGCTGTGTCCCCCCTCCACTGCCCTCTCTCTCTCGAGCTGTGTCCCCCCCTCCACTGCCCTCTCTCTCGAGCTGTGTCCCCCCCCGCTCCACTGCCCTCTCTCGAGCTGTGTCCCCCCCCTCCACTGCCCTCTCTCGAGCTGTGTCCCCCCCCTCCACTGCCCTCTCTCTCGAGCTGTGTCCCCCCCTCCACTGCCCTCTCTCTCAAGCTGTCGCCCTCTCTCTCGAGCTGTGTCCCCCCTCCACTGCCCTCTCTCTCTCGAGCTGTGTCCCCCCCCTCCACTGCCCTCTCTCTCGAGCTGTGTCCCCCCCTCCACTGCCCTCTCTCGAGCTGTGTCCCCCCCTCCATCTGCCCCTCTCTCGAGCTGTGTCCCCCCCCCTCCACTGCCCTCTCTCGAGCTGTGTCCCCCCTCCACTGCCCTCTCTCGAGCTGTGTCCCCCCCTCCACTGCCCTCTCTCGAGCTGTGTCCCTCCCTCCACTGCCCTCTCTCTCGAGCTGTGTCCCCCCCTCCACTGCCCTCTCTCGAGCTGTGTCCCCCCCTCCACTGCCCTCTCTCTCTCGAGCTGTGTCCCCCCCTCCACTGCCCTCTCTCTCGAGCTGTGTCCCCCCCTCCACTGCCCTCTCTCTCGAGCTGTGTCCCCCCCTCCACTGCCCTCTCTCTCTCTCGAGCTGTGTCCCCCCCTCCACTGCCCTCTCTCTCGAGCTGTGTCCCCCCCCTCCACTGCCCTCTCTCTCGAGCTGTGTCCCCCCCTCCACTGCCCCTCTCTCGAGCTGTGTCCCCCCCTCCACTGCCCTCTCTCTCGAGCTGTGTCCCCCCCTCCACTGCCCTCTCTCTCGAGCTGTGTCCCCCCCTCCACTGCCCCTCTCTCGAGCTGTGTCCCCCCCCTCCACTGCCCTCTCTCTCGAGCTGTGTCCCCCCCTCCACTGCCCTCTCTCTCGAGCTGTGTCCCCCCCTCCACTGACCCTCTCTCTCGAGCTGTGTCCCCCCCTCCACTGCCCTCTCTCTCGAGCTGTGTCCCCCCTCCCACTGCCCTCTCTCTCGAGCTGTGTCCCCCCCCTCCACTGCCCTCTCTCTCGAGCTGTGTCCCCCCCCTCCACTGCCCTCTCTCTCGAGCTGTGTCCCCCCCTCCACTGCCCTCTCTCGAGCTGTGTCCCCCCCCTCCACTGCCCTCTCTCTCGAGCTGTGTCCCCCCCCTCCCACTGCCCTCTCTCGAGCTGTGTACCCCCCTTCCACTGCCCTCTCTCGAGCTGTGTACCCCCCTCCCACTGCCCTCTCTCGAGCTGTGTACCCCCCTCCACTGCCCTCTCTCTCGAGCTGTGTCCCCCCCCTCCACTGCCCTCTCTCTCGAGCTGTGTCCCCCCCTCCACTGCCCTCTCTCGAGCTGTGTCCCCCCCCTCCACTGCCCTCTCTCTCGAGCTGTGTCCCCCCTCCACTGCCCTCTCTCGAGCTGTGTAACCCCCTCCACTGCCCTCTCTCTCGAGCTGTGTCCCCCCCTCCACTGCCCTCTCTCTCTCGAGCTGTCGCCCTCCTCTCTCGAGCTGTGTCCCCCCCTCCACTGCCCTCTCTCTCGAGCTGTGTCCCCCCTCCACTGCCCTCTCTCTCGAGCTGTGTCCCCCCCTCCACTGCCCTCTCTCGAGCTGTGTCCCCCCCCTCCACTGCCCTCTCTCGAGCTGTGTCCCCCCTCCACTGCCCTCTCTCTCGAGCTGTGTACCCCCTCCACTGCCCTCTCTCGAGCTGTGTCCCCCCCTCCACTGCCCTCTCTCTCTCGAGCTGTGTCCCCCCCTCCACTGCCCTCTCTCTCTCGAGCTGTGTCCCCCCTCCACTGCCCTCTCTCTCGAGCTGTCGCCCTCTCTCTCGAGCTGTGTCCCCCCCCTCCACTGCCCCTCTCTCTCGAGCTGTGTCCCCCCCCTCCACTGCCCTCTCTCTCGAGCTGTGTCCCCCCTCCACTGCCCTCTCTCGAGCTGTGTCCCCCCCTCCACTGCCCTCTCTCGAGCTGTGTCCCCCCCTCCACTGCCCTCTCTCGAGCTGTGTCCCCCCCTCCACTGCCCTCTCTCGAGCTGTGTCCCCCCCTCCACTGCCCTCTCTCTCGAGCTGTGTCCCCCCCTCCACTGCCCTCTCTCGAGCTGTGTCCCCCCCTCCACTGCCCTCTCTCTCGAGCTGTGTCCCCCCCTCCACTGCCCTCTCTCTCGAGCTGTCGCCCTCTCTCTCTCGAGCTGTGTCCCCCCCTCCACTGCCCTCTCTCGAGCTGTGTCCCCCCTCCACTGCCCTCTCTCGAGCTGTGTCCCCCCCTCCACTGCCCTCTCTCGAGCTGTGTCCCCCCCTCCACTGCCCTCTCTCTCGAGCTGTGTCCCCCCCTCCACTGCCCTCTCTCTCGAGCTGTGTCCCCCCCCTCCACTGCCCTCTCTCTCGAGCTGTGTCCCCCCCTCCACTGCCCTCTCTCGAGCTGTGTCCCCCCTCCACTGCCCTCTCTCTCGAGCTGTGTCCCCCCTCCACTGCCCTCTCTCTCGAGCTGTCACCTCTCTCTCGAGCTGTGTCCCCCCCCCTCCACTGCCCTCTCTCGAGCTGTGTCCCCCCTCCACTGCCCTCTCTCGAGCTGTGTCCCCCCTCCACTGCCCTCTCTCGAGCTGTGTCCCCCCCTCCACTGCCCTCTCTCGAGCTGTGTCCCCCCTCCACTGCCCTCTCTCGAGCTGTGTCCCCCCCTCCACTGCCCTCTCTCGAGCTGTTGTCCCCCCCTCCACTGCCCTCTCTCGAGCTGTGTCCCCCCCTCCACTGCCCTCTCTCGAGCTGTGTTCCCCCCTCCACTGCCCTCTCTCGAGCTGTGTCCCCCCTCCACTGCCCTCTCTCGAGCTGTGTACCCCCCTCCACTGGCCCTCTCTCGAGCTGTGTACCCCCCTCCCACTACCCTCTCTCGAGCTGGTGTACCCCCCTCCCACTGCCCTCTCTCGAGCTGTGTCCCCCCTCCACAGCCCTCTCTCTGAGCTGTACCCCCCCTCCCACTGCCCTCTCTCGAGCTGTGTCCCCCCTCCACTGCCCTCTCTCGAGCTGTGTCCCCCCCTCCACTGCCCTCTCTCTCGAGCTGTGTCCCCCCTCCACTGCCCTCTCTCGAGCTGTGTCCCCCCCTCCACTGCCCTCTCTCTCTCGAGCTGTGTCCCCCCTCCCACTGCCCTCTCTCGAGCTGTGTACCCCCCTCCCACTGCCCTCTCTCGAGCTGTGTACCCCCTCCCACTGCCCTCTCTTGAGCTGTGTACCCCCCTCCCACTACCCTCTCTCTCGAGCTGTGTACCCCCCTCCACTGCCCTCTCTCGAGCTGTACCCCCCTCCACTGCCCTCTCTCGAGCTGTACCCCCCTCCACTGCCCTCTCTCGAGCTGTACCCCCTCCCACTGCCCTCTCTCGAGCTGTTTCCCCCCCTCCACTGCCCTCTCTCGAGCTGTGTCCTCCCCTCCACTGCCCTCTCTCTCGAGCTGTGTCCCCCCCTCCACTGCCCTCTCTCTCGAGCTGTGTCCCCCCCTCCACTGCCCTCTCTCTCGAGCTGTGTCCCCCCCTCCACTGCCCTCTCTCGAGCTGTGTCCCCCCCTCCACTGCCCTCTCTCTCGAGCTGTCGCCCTCTCTCTCGAGCTGTCCCCCCCCTCCACTGCCCTCTCTCGAGCTGTGTCCCCCCCTCCACTGCCCTCTCTCGAGCTGTGTCCCCCTTCCACTGCCCTCTCTCGAGCTGTCCCCCCCTCCACTGCCCTCTCTCGAGCTGTGTCCCCCCCCTTCACTGCCCTCTCTCGAGCTGTGTCCCCCCCTCCACTGCCCTCTCTCGAGCTGTGTCCCCCCCTCCACTGCCAGCTCTCTCGAGCTTTGTCCCCCCCTCCACTGCCCTCTCTCGAGCTGTGTCCCGCCCTCCACTGCCCTCTCTCGAGCTGTGTCCCCCCTCCACTGCCCTCTCTCTCGAGCTGTGTCCCCCCTCCACTGCCCTCTCTCTCGAGCTGTCGCCCTCTCTCGAGCTGTGTCCCCCCTCCACTGCCCTCTCTCTCGAGCTGTGTCCCCCCTCCACTGCCCTCTCTCTCGAGCTGTGTCCCCCCTCCACTGCCCTCTCTCTCGAGCTGTGTCCCCCCTCCACTGCCCTCTCTCTCGAGCTGTGTCCCCCCCTCCACTGCCCTCTCTCTCGAGCTGTGTCCCCCCCCTCCACTGCCCTCTCTCGAGCTGTGTCCCCCCCTCCACTGCCCTCTCTCGAGCTGTGTCCCCTCCACTGCCCTTCTCTCGAGCTGTCCCCCCTCCACTGCCCTCTCTCGAGCTGTGTCCCTCCTCCACTGCCCTCTCTCGAGCTGTGTCCCTCCCTCCACTGCCCTCTCTCGAGCTGTGTCCCCCCCTCCACTGCCCTCTCTGGAGCTGTGTCCCCCCCTCCACTGCCCTCTCTGGAGCTGTGTCCCCCCTCCACTGCCCCTCTCTCTCGAGCTGTGTCCCCCCCTCCACTGCCCTCTCTCTCGAGCTGTGTCCCCCCCTCCACTGCCCTCTCTCTCGAGCTGTGTCCCCCCCCTCCACTGCCCTCTCTCGAGCTGTGTCCCCCCCTCCCACTACCCTCTCTCGAGCTGTGTCCCCCCCTCCACTACCCTCTCTCGAGCTGTGTCCCCCCCTCCACTACCCTCTCTCGAGCTGTGTCCCCCCTCCACTACCCTCTCTCGAGCTGTGTCCCCCCCTCCACTGCCCTCTCTCGAGCTGTGTCCTCCCCTCCACTGCCCTCTCTCTCGAGCTGTGTCCCCCCCTCCACTGCCCTCTCTCGAGCTGTGTCCCCCCCCTCCACTGCCCTCTCTCGAGCTGTGTCCCCCCCTCCACTGCCCTCTCTCTCGAGCTGTGTCCCCCCCTCCACTGCCCTCTATCTCTCGAGCTGTGTCCCCCCTCCACTGCCCTCTCTCGAGAGCTGTGTCCCCCCCCTCCACTGCCCTCTCTCGAGAGCTGTGTCCCCCCCCTCCACTGCCCTCTCTCGAGAGCTGTGTCCCCCCCTCCACTGCCCTCTCTCGAGAGCTGTGTCCCCCCCCTCCACTGCCCTCTCTCGAGAGCTGTGTCCCCCCCTCCACTGCCCTCTCTCGAGAGCTGTGTCCCCCCCTCCACTGCCCTCTCTCGAGAGCTGTGTCCCCCCCTCCACTGCCCTCTCTCGAGAGCTGTGTCCCCCCCTCCACTGCCCTCTCTCGAGAGCTGTGTCCCCCCCTCCACTGCCCTCTCTCGAGAGCTGTGTCCCCCCTCCACTGCCCTCTCTCGAGAGCTGTGTCCCCCCTCCACTGCCTTCTCTCGAGAGCTGTGTCTCCCCTCCACTGCCCTCTCTCGAGAGCTGTGTCTCCCCTCCACTGCCCTCTCTCTCGAGCTGTGTCCCCCCCCTCCACTGCCCTCTCTCTCGAGCTGTGTCCCCCCCTCCACTGCCCTCTCTCGAGAGCTGTGTCCCCCCCTCCACTGCCCTCTCTCGAGAGCTGTGTCCCCCCCTCCACTGCCCTCTCTCGAGAGCTGTGTCCCCCCCTCCACTGCCCTCTCTCGAGCTGTGTCCCCCGCCTCCACTGCCCTCTCTCGAGCTGTGTCCCCCCCTCCACTGCCCTCTCTCGAGCTGTGTCCCCCCCTCCACTGCCCTCTCTCGAGCTGTGTCCCCCCTCCACTGCCCTCTCTCGAGCTGTGTCCCCCCGCCCTCCACTGCCCTCTCTCGAGCTGTGTCCCCCCCTCCACTGCCCTCTCTCGAGCTGTGTCCCCCCTCCACTGCCCTCTCTCGAGCTGTGTCCCCCCCTCCACTGCCCTCTCTCGAGCTGTGTCCCCCCCTCCACTGCCCTCTCTCGAGCTGTGTCCCCCCCTCCACTGCCCTCTCTCGAGCTGTGTCCCCCCCTCCACTGCCCTCTCTCTCGAGCTGTGTCCCCCCCTCCACTGCCCTCTCTCGAGCTGTGTCCCCCCCCTCCACTGCCCTCTCTCGAGCTGTGTCCCCCCCCTCCACTGCCCTCTCTCGAGCTGTGTCCCCCCCTCCACTGCCCTCTCTCGAGCTGTGTCCCCCCCCTCCACTGCCCTCTCTCGAGCTGTGTCCCCCCCCCTCCACTGCCCTCTCTCGAGCTGTGTCCCCCCTCCACTGCCCCTCCACTGCCCTCTCTCGAGCTGTGTCCCCCCTCCACTGCCCTCTCTCTCGAGCTGTGTCCCCCCTCCACTGCCCTCTCTCTCGAGCTGTGTCCCCCCTCCACTGCCCTCTCTCGAGCTGTGTCCCCCCCTCCACTGCCCTCTCTCTCTCGAGCTGTGTCCCCCCCTCCACTGCCCTCTCTCTCTCGAGCTGTGTCCCCCCTCCACTGCCCTCTCTCTCTCGAGCTGTGTCCCCCCTCCACTGCCCTCTCTCGAGAGCTGTGTCCCCCCCTCCACTGCCCTCTCTCGAGAGCTGTGTCCCCCCCTCCACTGCCCTCTCTCGAGAGCTGTCGCCCTCTCTCTCGAGCTGTCCTCCCCTCCACTGCCCTCTCTCGAGCTGTGTCCCCCCCTCCACTGCCCTCTCTCGAGCTGTGTACCCCCCTCCCACTGCCCTCTCTCGAGCTGTGTACCCCCTCCCACTGCCCTCTCTCGAGCTGTGTACCCCCCTCCCACTACCCTCTCTCGAGCTGTGTACCCCCCTCCACTGCCCTCTCTCGAGCTGTACCCCCCTCCACTGCCCTCTCTCGAGCTGTACCCCCCTCCCACTGCCCTCTCTCGAGCTGTTTCCCCCCCTCCACTGCCCTCTCTCGAGCTGTGTACCCCCCTCCCACTACCCTCTCTCTCGAGCTGTGTATCCCCCTCCACTGCCCTCTCTCGAGCTGTACCCCCCTCCACTGCCCTCTCTCGAGCTGTACCCCCCTCCCACTGCCCTCTCTCGAGCTGTTTCCCCCCCTCCACTGCCGTCTCTCGAGCTGTGTCCCCCCCTCCACTGCCCTCTCTCTCGAGCTGTGTCCCCCCTCCACTGCCCTCTCTCTCAAGCTGTGTCCCCCCCTCCACTGCCCTCTCTCGAGCTGTGTCCCCCCCTCCACTGCCCTCTCTCTCGAGCTGTCGCCCTCTCTCTCGAGCTGTCCCCCCCTCCACTGCCCTCTCTCGAGCTGTGTCCCCCCCTCCACTGCCCTCTCTCGAGCTGTGTCCCCCCTCCACTGCCCTCTCTCGAGCTGTGTCCCCCCTCCACTGCCCTCTCTCGAGCTGTGTCCCCCCCTCCACTGCCCTCTCTCGAGCTGTGTCCCCCCCTTCACTGCCCTCTCTCGAGCTGTGTCCCCCCCTCCACTGCCCTCTCTCGAGCTGTGTCCCCCCCTCCAGTGCCCTCTCTCGAGCTGTGTCCCCCCCTCCACTGCCCTCTCTCGAGCTGTGTCCCCCCTCCACTGCCCTCTCTCAAGCTGTGTCCCGCCCTCCACTGCCCTCTCTCGAGCTGTGTCCCCCCCTCCACTGCCCTCTCTCTCGAGCTGTGTCCCCCCTCCACTGCCCTCTCTCTCGAGCTGTCGCCCTCTCTCTCGAGCTGTGTCCCCCCTCCACTGCCCTCTCTCTCGAGCTGTGCCCCCCCTCCAATGCCCTCTCTCTCGAGCTGTGTCCCCCCTCCACTGCCCTCTCTCGAGCTGTGTCCCCCTCCACTGCCCTCTCTCGAGCTGTGTCCCCCTCCACTGCCCTCTCTCGAGCTGTGTCCCCCTCCACTGCCCTCTCTCGAGCTGTGTCCCCCCTCCACTGCCCTCTCTCGAGCTGTGTCCCTCCCTCCACTGCCCTCTCTCGAGCTGTGTCCCCCCCTCCACTGCCCTCTCTCTCGAGCTGTGTCCCCCCTCCACTGCCCTCTCTCTCAAGCTGTGTCCCCCCCTCCACTGCCCTCTCTCGAGCTGTGTCCCCCCCTCCACTGCCCTCTCTCTCGAGCTGTCGCCCTCTCTCTCGAGCTGTCCCCCCCTCCACTGCCCTCTCTCGAGCTGTGTCCCCCCCTCCACTGCCCTCTCTCGAGCTGTGTCCCCCCTCCACTGCCCTCTCTCGAGCTGTGTCCCCCCTCCACTGCCCTCTCTCGAGCTGTGTCCCCCCCTCCACTGCCCTCTCTCGAGCTGTGTCCCCCCCTTCACTGCCCTCTCTCGAGCTGTGTCCCCCCCTCCACTGCCCTCTCTCGAGCTGTGTCCCCCCCTCCAGTGCCCTCTCTCGAGCTGTGTCCCCCCCTCCACTGCCCTCTCTCGAGCTGTGTCCCCCCTCCACTGCCCTCTCTCAAGCTGTGTCCCGCCCTCCACTGCCCTCTCTCGAGCTGTGTCCCCCCCTCCACTGCCCTCTCTCTCGAGCTGTGTCCCCCCTCCACTGCCCTCTCTCTCGAGCTGTCGCCCTCTCTCTCGAGCTGTGTCCCCCCTCCACTGCCCTCTCTCTCGAGCTGTGCCCCCCCTCCAATGCCCTCTCTCTCGAGCTGTGTCCCCCCTCCACTGCCCTCTCTCGAGCTGTGTCCCCCTCCACTGCCCTCTCTCGAGCTGTGTCCCCCTCCACTGCCCTCTCTCGAGCTGTGTCCCCCTCCACTGCCCTCTCTCGAGCTGTGTCCCCCCTCCACTGCCCTCTCTCGAGCTGTGTCCCTCCCTCCACTGCCCTCTCTCGAGCTGTGTCCCCCCCCTCCACTGCCCTCTCTCGAGCTGTGTCCCCCCCTCCACTGCCCTCTCTCTCGAGCTGTGTCCCCCCCTCCACTGCCCTCTCTCTCGAGCTGTGTCCCCCCCTCCACTGCCCTCTCTCGAGCTGTGTCCCCCCTCCACTGCCCTCTCTCGAGCTGTGTCCCCCCCTCCACTGCCCTCTCTCGAGCTGTGTCCCCCCCCTCCACTGCCCTCTCTCGAGCTGTGTCCCCCCTCCACTGCCCTCTCTCGAGCTGTGTCCCCCCCTCCACTGCCCTCTCTCGAGCTGTGTCCCCCCCCTCCACTGCCCTCTCTCTCGAGCTGTGTCCCCCCTCCACTGCCCTCTCTCGAGCTGTGTCCCCCCTCCACTGCCCTCTCTCGAGCTGTGTCCCCCCTCCACTGCCCTCTCTCGAGCTGTGTCCCCCCTCCACTGCCCTCTCGAGCTGTGTCCCCCCCTCCACTGCCCTCTCTCGAGCTGTGTCCCCCCTCCACTGCCCTCTCTCGAGCTGTGTCCCCCCCTCCACTGCCCTCTCTCGAGCTGTGTCCCCCCTCCACTGCCCTCTCTCGAGCTGTGTCCCCCCCTCCACTGCCCTCTCTCTCGAGCTGTGTCCCCCCCTCCACTGCCCTCTCTCTCTCGAGCTGTGTCCCCCCCTCCACTGCCCTCTCTCTCTCGAGCTGTGTCCCCCCCTCCACTGCCCTCTCTCTCGAGCTGTGTCCCCCCCTCCACTGCCCTCTCTCTCGAGCTGTGTCCCCCCCTCCACTGCCCTCTCTCGAGCTGTGTCCCCCCCTCCACTGCCCTCTCTCTCGAGCTGTGTCCCCCCCCACTGCCCTCTCTCTCGAGCTGTCGCCCTCTCTCTCGAGCTGTGTCCCCCCCTCCACTGCCCTGTCTCTCGAGCTGTGTCCCCCCCTCCACTGCCCTCTCTCGAGCTGTGTCCCCCCTCCACTGCCCTCTCTCGAGCTGTGTCCCCCCCTCCACTGCCCTCTCTCTCGAGCTGTGTCCCCCCCCACTGCCCTCTCTCTCGAGCTGTCGCCCTCTCTCTCGAGCTGTGTCCCCCCCTCCACTGCCCTGTCTCTCGAGCTGTGTCCCCCCCTCCACTGCCCTCTCTCGAGCTGTGTCCCCCCTCCACTGCCCTCTCTCGAGCTGTGTCCCCCCCTCCACTGCCCTCTCTCTCGAGCTGTGTCCCCCCCTCCACTGCCCTCTCTCGAGCTGTGTCCCCCCCTCCACTGCCCTCTCTCGAGCTGTGTCCCCCCCTCCACTGCCCTCTCTCTCGAGCTGTGTCCCCCCCCACTGCCCTCTCTCTCGAGCTGTCGCCCTCTCTCTCGAGCTGTGTCCCCCCCTCCACTGCCCTCTCTCTCTCGAGCTGTGTCCCCCCCTCCACTGCCCTCTCTCTCGAGCTGTGTCCCCCCCCTCCACTGCCCTCTCTCGAGCTGTGTCCCCCCTCCACTGCCCTCTCTCGAGCTGTGTCCCCCCCTCCACTGCCCTCTCTCGAGCTGTGTCCCCCCCTCCACTGCCCTCTCTCTCGAGCTGTGTCCCCCCCTCCACTGCCCTCTCTCTCGAGCTGTGTCCCCCCCTCCACTGCCCTCTCTCGAGCTGTGTCCCCCCTCCACTGCCCTCTCTCGAGCTGTGTCCCCCCTCCACTGCCCTCTCTCGAGCTGTGTCCCCCCCTCCACTGCCCTCTCTCGAGCTGTGTCCCCCCCTCCACTGCCCTCTCTCTCGAGCTGTGTCCCCCCCTCCACTGCCCTCTCTCTCGAGCTGTGTCCCCCCCTCCACTGCCCTCTCTCTCGAGCTGTGTCCCCCCTCCACTGCCCTCTCTCTCGAGCTGTGTCCCCCCTCCACTGCCCTCTCTCTCTCGAGCTGTCGCCCTCTCTCTCGAGCTGTGTCCCCCCTCCACTGCCCTCTCTCTCGAGCTGTGTCCCCCCTCCACTGCCCTCTCTCGAGCTGTGTCCCCCCCTCCACTGCCCTCTCTCGAGCTGTGTCCCCCCCTCCACTGCCCTCTCTCGAGCTGTGTCCCCCCTCCACTGCCCTCTCTCGAGCTGTGTCCCCCCCCTCCACTGCCCTCTCTCGAGCTGTGTCCCCCCTCCACTGCCCTCTCTCTCGCTGTGTAACCCCCTCCACTGCCCTCTCTCTCGAGCTGTGTCCCCCCTCCACTGCCCTCTCTCTCTCGAGCTGTCGCCCTCTCTCTCGAGCTGTGTCCCCCCCTCCACTGCCCTCTCTCTCGAGCTGTGTCCCCCCTCCACTGCCCTCTCTCGAGCTGTGTCCCCCCCTCCACTGCCCTCTCTCGAGCTGTGTCCCCCCCTCCACTGCCCTCTCTCGAGCTGTGTCCCCCCTCCACTGCCCTCTCTCGAGCTGTGTAACCCCCTCCACTGCCCTCTCTCGAGCTGTGTCCCCCCCTCCACTGCCCTCTCTCTCTCGAGCTGTCCCCCCTCCACTGCCCTCTCTCTCTCGAGCTGTGTCCCCCCTCCACTGCCCTCTCTCTCGAGCTGTCGCCCTCTCTCTCGAGCTGTGTCCCCCCCTCCACTGCCCTCTCTCTCGAGCTGTGTCCCCCCCTCCACTGCCCTCTCTCTCGAGCTGTGTCCCCCCCTCCACTGCCCTCTCTCTCGAGCTGTGTCCCCCCCTCCACTGCCCTCTCTCTTGAGCTGTTTCCCCCCCCTCCACTGCCCTCTCTCTGGAGCTGTGTCCCCCCCTCCACTGCCCTCTCTCTCGAGCTGTGTCCCCCCTCCACTGCCCTCTCTCTCGAGCTGTGTCCCCCCCTCCACTGCCCTCTCTCGAGCTGTGTCCCCCCCTCCACTGCCCTCTCTCGAGCTGTGTCCCCCCCTCCACTGCCCTCTCTCGAGCTGTGTCCCCCCCTCCACTGCCCTCTCTCGAGCTGTGTCCCCCCCTCCACTGCCCTCTCTCTCGAGCTGTGTACCCCCCTCCCACTGCCCTCTCTCGAGCTGTGTACCCCCTCCCACTGCCCTCTCTCGAGCTGTGTACCCCCCTCCCACTATTCTCTCTCGAGCTGTGTCCCCCCTTCACTGCCCTCTCTCTCGAGCTGTGTCCCCCCTCCACTGCCCTCTCTCGAGCTGTGTCCCCCCCTCCACTGCCCTCTCTCGAGCTGTGTCCCCCCTCCACTGCCCTCTCTCGAGCTGTGTCCCCCCCCTCCACTGCCCTCTCTCGAGCTGTGTCCCCCCCCCTCCACTGCCCTCTCTCGAGCTGTGTCCCCCCCCTCCACTGCCCTCTCTCGAGCTGTGTCCCCCCCCCTCCACTGCCCTCTCTCTCGAGCTGTGTCCCCCCTCCACTGCCCTCTCTCGAGCTGTGTCCCCCCCCTCCACTGCCCTCTCTCGAGCTGTGTCCCCCCTCCACTGCCCTCTCTCGAGCTGTGTAACCCCCTCCACTGCCCTCTCTCGAGCTGTGTCCCCCCTCCACTGCCCTCTCTCTCGAGCTGTGTCCCCCCTCCACTGCCCTCTCTCTCGAGCTGTGTCCCCCCCTCCACTGCCCTCTCTCGAGCTGTGTCCCCCCCTCCACTGCCCTCTCTCGAGCTGTGTCCCCCCTCCACTGCCCTCTCTCGAGCTGTGTCCCCCCCTCCACTGCCCTCTCTCGAGCTGTGTCCCCCCTCCACTGCCCTCTCTCGAGCTGTGTCCCGCCCTCCACTGCCCTCTCTCGAGCTGTGTCCCGCCCTCCACTGCCCTCTCTCGAGCTGTGTCCCGCCCTCCACTGCCCTCTCTCGAGCTGTGTCCCGCCCTCCACTGCCCTCTCTCGAGCTGTGTCCCGCCCTCCACTGCCCTCTCTCGAGCTGTGTCCCGCCCTCCACTGCCCTCTCTCGAGCTGTGTCCCGCCCTCCACTGCCCTCTCTCTCGAGCTGTGTCCCCCCTCCACTGCCCTCTCTCTCGAGCTGTGTCCCCCCTCCACTGCCCTCTCTCTCGAGCTGTCGCCCTCTCTCTCGAGCTGTGTCCCCCCTCTACTGCCCTCTCTCTCGAGCTGTGTCCCCCCCTCCACTGCCCTCTCTCTCGAGCTGTGTCCCCCCTCCACTGCCCTCTCTCTCGAGCTGTGTCCCCCCTCCACTGCCCTCTCTCTCGAGCTGTGTCCCCCCTCCACTGCCCTCTCTCTCGAGCTGTGTCCCCCCTCCACTGCCCTCTCTCTCGAGCTGTGTCCCCCCTCCACTGCCCTCTCTCTCGAGCTGTGTCCCCCCTCCACTGCCCTCTCTCTCGAGCTGTGTCCCCCCCTCCACTGCCCTCTCTCGAGCTGTGTCCCCCCCCTCCACTGCCCTCTCTCGAGCTGTGTCCCCCCCTCCACTGCCCTCTCTCGAGCTGTGTCCCCCCCCTCCACTGCCCTCTCTCGAGCTGTGTCCCCCCCTCCACTGCCCTCTCTCGAGCTGTGTCCCCCCCTCCACTGCCCTCTCTCGAGCTGTGTCCCCCCCCCTCCACTGCCCTCTCTCGAGCTGTGTCCCCCCCCTCCACTGCCCTCTCTCGAGCTGTGTCCCCCCCTCCACTGCCCTCTCTCTCGAGCTGTGTCCCCCCCTCCACTGCCCTCTCTCGAGCTGTGTCCCCCCCTCCACTGCCCTCTCTCGAGCTGTGTCCCCCCCTCCACTGCCCTCTCTCGAGCTGTGTCCCCCCCTCCACTGCCCTCTCTCGAGCTGTGTAACCCCCTCCACTGCCCTCTCTCGAGCTGTGTCCCCCCTCCACTGCCCTCTCTCTCTCGAGCTGTGTCCCCCCTCCACTGCCCTCTCTCTCGAGCTGTCGCCCTCTCTCTCGAGAGCTGTGTCCCCCCCTCCACTGCCCTCTCTCTCGAGCTGTGTCCCCCCCTCCACTGCCCTCTCTCTCGAGCTGTGTCCCCCTCCACTGCCCTCTCTCGAGCTGTGTCCCCCCCTCCACTGCCCTCTCTCGAACTGTGTCCCCCCCTCCACTGCCCTCTCTCGAGCTGTGTCCCCCCCTCCACTGCCCTCTCTCGAGCTGTGTCCCCCCCTCCACTGCCCTCTCTCGAGCTGTGTCCCCCCCCTCCACTGCCCTCTCTCGAGCTGTGTCCCCCCCTCCACTGCCCTCTCTCGAGCTGTGTCCCCCCCTCCACTGCCCTCTCTCGAGCTGTGTCCCCCCCTCCACTGCCCTCTCTCGAGCTGTGTCCCCCCCTCCACTGCCCTCTCTCGAGCTGTGTCCCCCCCTCCACTGCCCTCTCTCGAGCTGTCCCCCTCCACTGCCCTCTCTCTCTCGAGCTGTGTCCCCCCTCCACTGCCCTCTCTCTCGAGCTGTCGCCCTCTCTCTCTCGAGCTGTGTCCCCCCCTCCACTGCCCTCTCTCGAGCTGTGTCCCCCCTCCACTGCCCTCTCTCTCGAGCTGTGTCCCCCCCTCCACTGCCCTCTCTCGAGCTGTGTCCCCCCCTCCACTGCCCTATCTCGAGCTGTGTCCCCCTCCACTGCCCTCTCTCGAGCTGTGTCCCCCCCTCCACTGCCCTCTCTCGAGCTGTGTCCCCCCCTCCACTGCCCTCTCTCGAGCTGTGTCCCCCCCTCCACTGCCCTCTCTCTCGAGCTGTGTCCCCCCCTCCACTGCCCTCTCTCGAGCTGTGTCCCCCCCTCCACTGCCCTCTCTCGAGCTGTGTCCCCCCTCCACTGCCCTCTCTCGAGCTGTGTCCTCCCTCCACTGCCATCTCTCGAGCTGTGTCCCCCCCTCCACTGCCCTCTCTCTCGAGCTGTGTCCCCCCTCCACTGCCCTCTCTCGAGCTGTGTCCCCCCTCCACTGCCCTCTCTCGAGCTGTGTCCCCCCTCCACTGCCCTCTCTCGAGCTGTGTCCCCCCCTCCACTGCCCTCTCTCTCGAGCTGTGTCCCCCCCTCCACTGCCCTCTCTCGAGCTGTGTCCCCCCCTCCACTGCCCTCTCTCGAGCTGTGTCCCCCCTCCACTGCCCTCTCTCGAGCTGTGTCCCCCCTCCACTGCCATCTCTCGAGCTGTGTCCCCCCCTCCACTGCCCTCTCTCTCGAGCTGTGTCCCCCCTCCACTGCCCTCTCTCGAGCTGTGTCCCCCCTCCACTGCCCTCTCTCGAGCTGTGTCCCCCCTCCACTGCCCTCTCTCTCGAGCTGTGTCCCCCCCTCCACTGCCCTCTCTCTCGAGCTGTGTCCCCCCCTCCACTGCCCTCTCTCTCGAGCTGTGTCCCCCCCTCCACTGCCCTCTCTCTCGAGCTGTGTCCCCCCCTCCACTGCCCTCTCTCTCGAGCTGTGTCCCCCCCTCCACTGCCCTCTCTCTCGAGCTGTGTCCCCCCTCCACTGCCCTCTCTCGAGCTGTGTCCCCCCTCCACTGCCCTCTCTCGAGCTGTGTCCCCCCCCTCCACTGCCCTCTCTCTCTCGAGCTGTGTCCCCCCTCCACTGCCCTCTCTCTCTCGAGCTGTGTCCCCCCCTCCACTGCCCTCTCTCTCTCGAGCTGTGTCCCCCCCTCCACTGCCCTCTCTCTCTCGAGCTGTGTCCCCCCCTCCACTGCCCTCTCTCTCTCGAGCTGTGTCCCCCCCTCCACTGCCCTCTCTCTCTCGAGAGCTTTGTCCCCCCCTCCACTGCCCTCTCTCGAGAGCTGTGTCCCCCCCTCCACTGCCCTCTCTCGAGAGCTGTGTCCCCCCCTCCACTGCCCTCTCTCGAGAGCTGTGTCCCCCCCTCCACTGCCCTCTCTCGAGAGCTGTGTCCCCCCCTCCACTGCCCTCTCTCGAGAGCTGTGTCCCCCCCTCCACTGCCCTCTCTCGAGAGCTGTGTCCCCCCCTCCACTGCCCTCTCTTTGGAGCTGTGTCCCCCCCTCCACTGCCCTCTCTCGAGCTGTGTCCCCCCCTCCACTGCCCTCTCTCGAGCTGTGTCCCCCCTCCACTGCCCTCTCTCGAGCTGTGTCCCCCCCTCCACTGCCCTCTCTCGAGCTGTGTCCCCCCCTCCACTGCCCTCTCTCTCTCTAGCTGTGTCCCCCTCCACTGCCCTCTCTCTTGAGCTGTCGCCCTCTCTCTCGAGCTGTCCCCCCTCCACTGCCCTCTCTCTCTCGAGCTATGTCCCCCCCTCCACTGCCCTCTCTCTCTCTCGAGCTATGTCCCCCCCTCCACTGCCCTCTCTCTCTCTCGAGCTGTGTCCCCCCCTCCACTGCCCTCTCTCTCTCGAGGTGTCCCCCCCTCCACTGCCCTCTCTCTCTCGAGCTGTGTCCCCCCCTCCACTGCCCTCTCTCTCTCGAGCTGTGTCCCCCCCTCCACTGCCCTCTCTCTCTCGAGCTGTGTCCCCCCCTCCACTGCCCTCTCTCTCTCGAGCTGTGTCCCCCCCTCCACTGCCCTCTCTCTCTCGAGCTGTGTCCCCCCCTCCACTGCCCTCTCTCTCGAGCTGTGTCCCCCCCTCCACTGCCCTCTCTCTCTCGAGCTGTGTCCCCCCCTCCACTGCCCTCTCTCTCTAGCTGTGTCCCCCCCTCCACTGCCCTCTCTCTCGAGCTGTGTCCCCCCCTCCACTGCCCTCTCTCTCTCGAGCTGTCGCCCTCTCTCTCGAGCTGTGTCCCCCCCTCCACTGCCCTCTCTCTCGAGCTGTGTCCCCCCCTCCACTGCCCTCTCTCTCGAGCTGTGTCCCCCCCTCCACTGCCCTCTCTCTCGAGCTGTGTCCCCCCCTCCACTGCCCTCTCTCTCGAGCTGTGTCCCCCCCCTCCACTGCCCTCTCTCGAGCTGTGTCCCCCCCTCCACTGCCCTCTCTCGAGCTGTGTCCCCCCCTCCACTGCCCTCTCTTGAGCTGTGTCCCCCCCTCCACTGCCCTCTCTCTCGAGCTGTGTCCCCCCTCCACTGCCCTTTCTCTCGAGCTGTCGCCCTCTCTCTCGAGCTGTGTCCCCCCCTCCACTGCCCTCTCTCTCGAGCTGTGTCCCCCCCTCCACTGCCCTCTCTCTCGAGCTGTGTCCCCCCTCCACTGCCCTCTCTCGAGCTGTGTCCCCCCCTCCACTGCCCTCTCTCGAGCTGTGTCCCCCCCTCCACTGCCCTCTCTCTCGAGCTGTGTCCCCCCCTCCACTGCCCTCTCTCTCGAGCTGTGTCCCCCCCTCCACTGCCCTCTCTCTCGAGCTGTGTCCCCCCTCCACTGCCCTCTCTCTCGAGCTGTGTCCCCCCCTCCACTGCCCTCTCTCTCGAGCTGTGTCCCCCCCTCCACTGCCCTCTCTCGAGCTGTGTCCCCCCCTCCACTGCCCTCTCTCGAGCTGTGTCCCCCCCTCCACTGCCCTCTCTCGAGCTGTGTCCCCCCTCCACTGCCCTCTCTCGAGCTGTGTCCCCCCCTCCACTGCCCTCTCTCGAGCTGTGTCCCCCCCTCCACTGCCCTCTCTCGAGCTGTGTCCCCCCTCCACTGCCCTCTCTCGAGCTGTGTCCCCCCTCCACTGCCCTCTCTCGAGCTGTGTCCCCCCCTCCACTGCCCTCTCTCGAGCTGTGTCCCCCCCTCCACTGCCCTCTCTCGAGCTGTGTCCCCCCCTCCACTGCCCTCTCTCGAGCTGTGTCCCCCCCTCCACTGCCCTCTCTCTCGAGCTGTGTCCCCCCTCCACTGCCCTCTCTCTCTCGAGCTGTGTCCCCCCCTCCACTGCCCTCTCTCGAGCTGTGTCCCCCCCTCCACTGCCCTCTCTCTCTCGAGCTGTGTCCCCCCTCCCACTGCCCTCTCTCGAGCTGTGTACCCCCTCCCACTGCCCTCTCTCGAGCTGTGTACCCCCTCCCACTGCCCTCTCTCGAGCTGTGTACCCCCCTCCCACTACCCTCTCTCGAGCTGTGTACCCCCCTCCCACTGCCCTCTCTCGAGCTGTGTCCCCCCTCCACTGCCCTCTCTCTCGAGCTGTACCCCCCTCCCACTGCCCTCTCTCTCGAGCTGTGTCCCCCCCTCCACTGCCCTCTCTCTCGAGCTGTGTCCCCCCCTCCACTGCCCTCTCTCGAGCTGTGTCCCCCCCTCCACTGCCCTCTCTCGAGCTGTGTCCCCCCCTCCACTGCCCTCTCTCGAGCTGTGTCCCCCCCTCCACTGCCCTCTCTCGAGCTGTGTCCCCCCCTCCACTGCCCTCTCTCGAGCTGTGTCCCCCCCTCCACTGCCCTCTCTCGAGCTGTGTCCCCCCCTCCACTGCCCTCTCTCTCGAGCTGTCGCCCTCTCTCTCGAGCTGTCCTCCCCTCCACTGCCCTCTCTCGAGCTGTGTCCCCCCCTCCACTGCCCTCTCTCTCTCGAGCTGTGTCCCCCCTCCCACTGCCCTCTCTCGAGCTGTGTACCCCCCTCCCACTGCCCTCTCTCGAGCTGTGTCCCCCCTCCACTGCCCTCTCTCTCGAGCTGTACCCCCCCTCCACTGCCCTCTCTCTCGAGCTGTGTCCCCCCCTCCACTGCCCTCTCTCGAGCTGTGTCCCCCCCTCCACTGCCCTCTCTCGAGCTGTGTCCCCCCCTCCACTGCCCTCTCTCGAGCTGTGTCCCCCCTCCACTGCCCTCTCTCGAGCTGTGTCCCCCCCTCCACTGCCCTCTCTCGAGCTGTGTCCCCCCCTCCACTGCCCTCTCTCGAGCTGTGTCCCCCCCCTCCACTGCCCTCTCTCGAGCTGTGTCCCCCCCTCCACTGCCCTCTCTCGAGCTGTGTCCCCCCCTCCACTGCCCTCTCTCTCGAGCTGTCGCCCTCTCTCTCGAGCTGTCCTCCCCTCCACTGCCCTCTCTCGAGCTGTGTCCCCCCCCTCCACTGCCCTCTCTCTCTCGAGCTGTGTCCCCCCTCCCACTGCCCTCTCTCGAGCTGTGTACCCCCCTCCCACTGCCCTCTCTCGAGCTGTGTACCCCCCTCCCACTGCCCTCTCTTGAGCTGTGTACCCCCTCCCACTGCCCTCTCTCGAGCTGTGTACCCCCCTCCCACTACCCTCTCTCGAGCTGTGTACCCCCCTCCACTGCCCTCTCTCGAGCTGTACCCCCCTCCACTGCCCTCTCTCGAGCTGTACCCCCCTCCACTGCCCTCTCTCGAGCTGTACCCCCTCCCACTGCCCTCTCTCGAGCTGTTTCCCCCCCTCCACTGCCCTCTCTCGAGCTGTGTCCTCCCCTCCACTGCCCTCTCTCGAGCTGTGTCCTCCCCTCCACTGCCCTCTCTCGAGCTGTGTCCCCCCCTCCACTGCCCTCTCTCGAGCTGTGTCCCCCCCTCCACTGCCCTCTCTCGAGCTGTGTCCCCCCCTCCACTGCCCTCTCTCGAGCTGTGTCCCCCCTCCACTGCCCTCTCTCGAGCTGTGTCCCCCCTCCACTGCCCTCTCTCGAGCTGTGTCCCCCCTCCACTGCCCTCTCTCGAGCTGTGTCCCCCCCTCCACTGCCCTCTCTCGAGCTGTGTCCCCCCCTCCACTGCCCTCTCTCGAGCTGTGTCCCCCCCTCCACTGCCCTCTCTCGAGCTGTGTCCCCCCCTCCACTGCCCTCTCTCGAGCTGTGTCCCCCCCTCCACTGCCCTCTCTCGAGCTGTGTCCCCCCCTCCACTGCCCTCTCTCGAGCTGTGTCCCCCCCTCCACTGCCCTCTCTCGAGCTGTGTCCCCCCCTCCACTGCCCTCTCTCGAGCTGTGTCCCCCCCTCCACTGCCCTCTCTCGAGCTGTGTCCCCCCCTCCACTGCCCTCTCTCGAGCTGTGTCCCCCCCTCCACTGCCCTCTCTCGAGCTGTGTCCCCCCCTCCACTGCCCTCTCTCGAGCTGTGTCCCCCCTCCACTGCCCTCTCTCGAGCTGTGTCCCCCCCTCCACTGCCCTCTCTCGAGCTGTGTCCCCCCCTCCACTGCCCTCTCTCTCGAGCTGTGTCCCCCCCTCCACTGCCCTCTCTCTCGAGCTGTGTCCCCCCCTCCACTGCCCTCTCTCTCGAGCTGTGTCCCCCCCTCCACTGCCCTCTCTCTCGAGCTGTGTCCCCCCTCCACTGCCCTCTCTCTCGAGCTGTGTCCCCCCCTCCACTGCCCTCTCTCTCGAGCTGTGTCCCCCCTCCACAGCCCTCTCTCTCGAGCTGTGTCCCCCCTCCACTGCCCTCTCTCTCGAGAGCTGTCGCCCTCTCTCTCGAGCTGTGTCCCCCCTCCACTGCCCTCTCTCTCGAGCTGTGTCCCCCCTCCACTGCCCTCTCTCGAGCTGTGTCCCCCCCTCCACTGCCCTCTCTCGAGCTGTGTCCCCCCTCCACTGCCCTCTCTCGAGCTGTGTCCCCCCTCCACTGCCCTCTCTCTCGCTGTGTAACCCCCTCCACTGCCCTCTCTCTCGAGCTGTGTCCCCCCTCCACTGCCCTCTCTCTCTCGAGCTGTCGCCCTCTCTCTCGAGCTGTGTCCCCCCCTCCACTGCCCTCTCTCTCTCGAGCTGTCGCCCTCTCTCTCGAGCTGTGTCCCCCCCTCCACTGCCCTCTCTCTCGAGCTGTGTCCCCCCTCCACTGCCCTCTCTCGAGCTGTGTCCCCCCCTCCACTGCCCTCTCTCGAGCTGTGTCCCCCCTCCACTGCCCTCTCTCGAGCTGTGTAACCCCCTCCACTGCCCTCTCTCGAGCTGTGTCCCCCCTCCACTGCCCTCTCTCTCTCGAGCTGTGTCCCCCCTCCACTGCCCTCTCTCTCTCGAGCTGTGTCCCCCCTCCACTGCCCTCTCTCTCGAGCTGTCGCCCTCTCTCTCGAGCTGTGTCCCCCCCTCCACTGCCCTCTCTCTCGAGCTGTGTCCCCCCTCCACTGCCCTCTCTCTCGAGCTGTCACCCTCTCTCTCGAGCTGTGTCCCCCCTCCACTGCCCTCTCTCTCTCGAGCTGTGTCCCCCCTCCACTGCCCTCTCTCTCGAGCTGTGTCCCCCCCTCCACTGCCCTCTCTCGAGCTGTGTCCCCCCCTCCACTGCCCTCTCTCGAGCTGTGTCCCCCCCTCCACTGCCCTCTCTCTCGAGCTGTGTCCCCCCTCCACTGCCCTCTCTCTCGAGCTGTCGCCCTCTCTCTCGAGCTGTGTCCCCCCTCCACTGCCCTCTCTCTCTCGAGCTGTGTCCCCCCTCCACTGCCCTCTCTCTCGAGCTGTGTCCCCCCTCCACTGCCCTCTCTCTCGAGCTGTGTCCCCCCCTCCACTGCCCTCTCTCGAGCTGTGTCCCCCCCTCATCTGCCCTCTCTCGAGCTGTGTCCCCCCCTCCACTGCCCTCTCTCGAGCTGTGTCCCCCCTCCACTGCCCTCTCTCGAGCTGTGTCCCCCCTCCACTGCCCTCTCTCGAGCTGTGTCCCTCCCTCCACTGCCCTCTCTCTCGAGCTGTGTCCCCCCCTCCACTGCCCTCTCTCGAGCTGTGTCCCCCCCTCCACTGCCCTCTCTCTCGAGCTGTGTCCCCCCTCCACTGCCCTCTCTCTCGAGCTGTGTCCCCCCCTCCACTGCCCTCTCTCTCGAGCTGTGTCCCCCCCTCCACTGCCCTCTCTCTCGAGCTGTGTCCCCCCCTCCACTGCCCTCTCTCTCTCTCGAGCTGTGTCCCCCCTGCACTGCCCTCTCTCTCGAGCTGTGTCCCCCCCTCCACTGCCCTCTCTCTCGAGCTGTGTCCCCCCCTCCACTGCCCTCTCTCTCGAGCTGTGTCCCCCCTCCACTGCCCTCTCTCTCGAGCTGTGTCCCCCCCTCCACTGCCCTCTCTCTCGAGCTGTGTCCCCCCCTCCACTGCCCTCTCTCGAGCTGTGTCCCCCCCTCCACTGCCCTCTCTCTCGAGCTGTGTCCCCCCCTCCACTGCCCTCTCTCTCGAGCTGTTTCCCCCCCTCCACTGCCCTCTCTCTCGAGCTGTGTCCCCCCCTCCACTGCCCTCTCTCGAGCTGTGTCCCCCCCTCCACTGCCCTCTCTGTCTCGAGCTGTGTCCCCCCTCCCACTGCCCTCTCTCGAGCTGTGTACCCCCCTTCCACTGCCCTCTCTCGAGCTGTGTACCCCCTCCCACTGCCCTCTCTCGAGCTGTGTACCCCCCTCCCACTACCCTCTCTCGAGCTGTGTCCCCCCCTCCACTGCCCTCTCTCTCGAGCTGTGTCCCCCCTCCACTGACCTCTCTCGAGCTGTGTCCCCCCCCTCCACTGCCCTCTCTCGAGCTGTGTCCCCCCTCCACTGCCCTCTCTCGAGCTGTGTAACCCCCTCCACTGCCCTCTCTCTCGAGCTGTGTCCCCCCTCCACTGCCCTCTCTCTCTCGAGCTGTCGCCCTCTCTCTCGAGCTGTGTCCCCCCCTCCACTGCCCTCTCTCTCGAGCTGTGTCCCCCCTCCACTGCCCTCTCTCTCGAGCTGTGTCCCCCCCTCCACTGCCCTCTCTCGAGCTGTGTCCCCCCCTCCACTGCCCTCTCTCGAGCTGTGTCCCCCCCTCCACTGCCCTCTCTCTCGAGCTGTGTAACCCCCTCCACTGCCCTCTCTCGAGCTGTGTCCCCCCCTCCACTGCCCTCTCTCTCTCGAGCTGTGTCCCCCCTCCACTGCCCTCTCTCTCTCGAGCTGTGTCCCCCCTCCACTGCCCTCTCTCTCGAGCTGTCGCCCTCTCTCTCGAGCTGTGTCCCCCCCTCCACTGCCCTCTCTCTCGAGCTGTGTCCCCCCCTCCACTGCCCTCTCTCTCGAGCTGTGTCCCCCTCCACTGCCCTCTCTCGAGCTGTGTCCCCCCCTCCACTGCCCTCTCTCGAGCTGTGTCCCCCCCTCCACTGCCCTCTCTCGAGCTGTGTCCCCCCCTCCACTGCCCTCTCTCGAGCTGTGTCCCCCCCTCCACTGCCCTCTCTCTCGAGCTGTGTCCCCCCCTCCACTGCCCTCTCTCGAGCTGTGTCCCCCCTCCACTGCCCTCTCTCTCTCGAGCTGTGTCCCCCCTCCACTGCCCTCTCTCTCGAGCTGTCGCCCTCTCTCTCTCGAGCTGTGTCCCCCCCTCCACTGCCCTCTCTCGAGCTGTGTCCCCCCTCCACTGCCCTCTCTCGAGCTGTGACCCCCCTCCACTGCCCTCTCTCGAGCTGTGTCCCCCCCTCCACTGCCCTCTCTCTCGAGCTGTGTCCCCCCCTCCACTGCCCTCTCTCTCGAGCTGTGTCCCCCCCTCCACTGCCCTCTCTCGAGCTGTGTCCCCCCTCCACTGCCCTCTCTCTCTCGAGCTGTGTCCCCCCTCCACTGCCCTCTCTCTCGAGCTGTCGCCCTCTCTCTCTCGAGCTGTGTCCCCCCCCTCCACTGCCCTCTCTCGAGCTGTGTCCCCCCTCCACTGCCCTCTCTCGAGCTGTGTCCCCCCTCCACTGCCCTCTCTCGAGCTGTGTCCCCCCTCCACTGCCCTCTCTCGAGCTGTGTCCCCCCCTCCACTGCCCTCTCTCGAGCTGTGTCCCCCCCTCCACTGCCCTCTCTCGAGCTGTGTCCCCCCCTCCACTGCCCTCTCTCGAGCTGTGTCCCCCCCTCCACTGCCCTCTCTCGAGCTGTGTCCCCCCCTCCACTGCCCTCTCTCGAGCTGTGTCCCCCCTCCACTGCCCTCTCTCGAGCTGTGTACCCCCTCCCACTGCCCTCTCTCGAGCTGTGTACCCCCCTCCCACTACCCTCTCTCGAGCTGTGTACCCCCCTCCCACTGCCCTCTCTCGAGCTGTGTCCCCCCCTCCACAGCCCTCTCTCTCGAGCTGTACCCCCCTCCCACTGCCCTCTCTCGAGCTGTGTCCCCCCTCCACTGCCCTCTCTCTCGAGCTGTGTCCCCCCCTCCACTGCCCTCTCTCTCGAGCTGTGTCCCCCCCTCCACTGCCCTCTCTCGAGCTGTGTCCCCCCCTCCACTGCCCTCTCTCTCTCGAGCTGTGTCCCCCCTCCCACTGCCCTCTCTCGAGCTGTGTACCCCCCTCCCACTGCCCTCTCTCGAGCTGTGTACCCCCTCCCACTGCCCTCTCTTGAGCTGTGTACCCCCCTCCCACTACCCTCTCTCTCGAGCTGTGTACCCCCCTCCACTGCCCTCTCTCGAGCTGTACCCCCCTCCACTGCCCTCTCTCGAGCTGTACCCCCCTCCACTGCCCTCTCTCGAGCTGTACCCCCCTCCCACTGCCCTCTCTCGAGCTGTTTCCCCCCCTCCACTGCCCTCTCTCGAGCTGTGTCCTCCCCTCCACTGCCCTCTCTCTCGAGCTGTGTCCCCCCCTCCACTGCCCTCTCTCTCGAGCTGTGTCCCCCCCTCCACTGCCCTCTCTCTCGAGCTGTGTCCCCCCCTCCACTGCCCTCTCTCGAGCTGTGTCCCCCCCTCCACTGCCCTCTCTCTCGAGCTGTCGCCCTCTCTCTCGAGCTGTCCCCCCCTCCACTGCCCTCTCTCGAGCTGTGTCCCCCCCTCCACTGCCCTCTCTCGAGCTGTGTCCCCCTTCCACTGCCCTCTCTCGAGCTGTCCCCCCCTCCACTGCCCTCTCTCGAGCTGTGTCCCCCCCTTCACTGCCCTCTCTCGAGCTGTGTCCCCCCCTCCACTGCCCTCTCTCGAGCTGTGTCCCCCCCTCCACTGCCCTCTCTCGAGCTGTGTCCCCCCTCCACTGCCCTCTCTCGAGCTGTGTCCCGCCCTCCACTGCCCTCTCTCGAGCTGTGTCCCCCCCTCCACTGCCCTCTCTCTCGAGCTGTGTCCCCCCTCCACTGCCCTCTCTCTCGAGCTGTCGCCCTCTCTCGAGCTGTGTCCCCCCTCCACTGCCCTCTCTCTCGAGCTGTGTCCCCCCTCCACTGCCCTCTCTCTCGAGCTGTGTCCCCCCTCCACTGCCCTCTCTCTCGAGCTGTGTCCCCCCTCCACTGCCCTCTCTCTCGAGCTGTGTCCCCCCCTCCACTGCCCTCTCTCTCGAGCTGTGTCCCCCCCTCCACTGCCCTCTCTCGAGCTGTGTCCCCCCCTCCACTGCCCTCTCTCGAGCTGTGTCCCCCTCCACTGCCCTCTCTCGAGCTGTCCCCCCTCCACTGCCCTCTCTCGAGCTGTGTCCCTCCCTCCACTGCCCTCTCTCGAGCTGTGTCCCTCCCTCCACTGCCCTCTCTCGAGCTGTGTCCCCCCCTCCACTGCCCTCTCTGGAGCTGTGTCCCCCCCTCCACTGCCCTCTCTGGAGCTGTGTCCCCCCCTCCACTGCCCTCTCTCTCGAGCTGTGTCCCCCCCTCCACTGCCCTCTCTCTCGAGCTGTGTCCCCCCCTCCACTGCCCTCTCTCTCGAGCTGTGTCCCCCCTCCACTGCCCTCTCTCGAGCTGTGTCCCCCCCTCCACTGCCCTCTCTCGAGCTGTGTCCCCCCCTCCACTACCCTCTCTCGAGCTGTGTCCCCCCCTCCACTACCCTCTCTCGAGCTGTGTCCCCCCCTCCACTACCCTCTCTCGAGCTGTGTCCCCCCTCCACTACCCTCTCTCGAGCTGTGTCCCCCCCTCCACTGCCCTCTCTCGAGCTGTGTCCTCCCCTCCACTGCCCTCTCTCTCGAGCTGTGTCCCCCCCTCCACTGCCCTCTCTCTCGAGCTGTGTCCCCCCCTCCACTGCCCTCTATCTCTCGAGCTGTGTCCCCCCCTCCACTGCCCTCTCTCGAGAGCTGTGTCCCCCCCTCCACTGCCCTCTCTCGAGAGCTGTGTCCCCCCCCTCCACTGCCCTCTCTCGAGAGCTGTGTCCCCCCCCTCCACTGCCCTCTCTCGAGAGCTGTGTCCCCCCCCTCCACTGCCCTCTCTCGAGAGCTGTGTCCCCCCCTCCACTGCCCTCTCTCGAGAGCTGTGTCCCCCCCTCCACTGCCCTCTCTCGAGAGCTGTGTCCCCCCCTCCACTGCCCTCTCTCGAGAGCTGTGTCCCCCCCTCCACTGCCCTCTCTCGAGAGCTGTGTCCCCCCCCTCCACTGCCCTCTCTCGAGAGCTGTGTCCCCCCCTCCACTGCCTTCTCTCGAGAGCTGTGTCTCCCCTCCACTGCCCTCTCTCGAGAGCTGTGTCTCCCCTCCACTGCCCTCTCTCGAGAGCTGTGTCCCCCCCTCCACTGCCCTCTCTCGAGAGCTGTGTCCCCCCCTCCACTGCCCTCTCTCGAGAGCTGTGTCCCCCCCTCCACTGCCCTCTCTCGAGAGCTGTGTCCCCCCCTCCACTGCCCTCTCTCGAGAGCTGTGTCCCCCCCTCCACTGCCCTCTCTCGAGCTGTGTCCCCCCCTCCACTGCCCTCTCTCGAGCTGTGTCCCCCCCTCCACTGCCCTCTCTCGAGCTGTGTCCCCCCTCCACTGCCCTCTCTCTCTCGAGCTGTGTCCCCCCTCCACTGCCCTCTCTCTCTCGAGCTGTGTCCCCCCTCCACTGCCCTCTCTCGAGCTGTGTCCCCCCCTCCACTGCCCTCTCTCGAGCTGTGTCCCCCCCTCCACTGCCCTCTCTCGAGCTGTGTCCCCCCTCCACTGCCCTCTCTCGAGCTGTGTCCCCCCCTCCACTGCCCTCTCTCGAGCTGTGTCCCCCCCTCCACTGCCCTCTCTCGAGCTGTGTCCCCCCTCCACTGCCCTCTCTCGAGCTGTGTCCCCCCCTCCACTGCCCTCTCTCGAGCTGTGTCCCCCCCTCCACTGCCCTCTCTCGAGCTGTGTCCCCCCCTCCACTGCCCTCTCTCGAGCTGTGTCCCCCCCTCCACTGCCCTCTCTCGAGCTGTGTCCCCCCCTCCACTGCCCTCTCTCGAGCTGTGTCCCCCCCTCCACTGCCCTCTCTCGAGCTGTGTCCCCCCTCCACTGCCCTCTCTCTCGAGCTGTGTCCCCCCTCCACTGCCCTCTCTCGAGCTGTGTCCCCCCCTCCACTGCCCTCTCTCTCTCGAGCTGTGTCCCCCCTCCACTGCCCTCTCTCTCTCGAGCTGTGTCCCCCCTCCACTGCCCTCTCTCTCTCGAGCTGTGTCCCCCCTCCACTGCCCTCTCTCGAGAGCTGTGTCCCCCCCTCCACTGCCCTCTCTCGAGAGCTGTCGCCCTCTCTCTCGAGCTGTCCTCCCCTCCACTGCCCTCTCTCGAGCTGTGTCCCCCCCTCCACTGCCCTCTCTCGAGCTGTGTACCCCCCTCCCACTGCCCTCTCTCGAGCTGTGTACCCCCTCCCACTGCCCTCTCTCGAGCTGTGTACCCCCCTCCCACTACCCTCTCTCGAGCTGTGTACCCCCCTCCACTGCCCTCTCTCGAGCTGTACCCCCCTCCACTGCCCTCTCTCGAGCTGTACCCCCCTCCCACTGCCCTCTCTCGAGCTGTTTCCCCCCCTCCACTGCCCTCTCTCGAGCTGTGTACCCCCCTCCCACTACCCTCTCTCTCGAGCTGTGTATCCCCCTCCACTGCCCTCTCTCGAGCTGTACCCCCCTCCACTGCCCTCTCTCGAGCTGTACCCCCCTCCCACTGCCCTCTCTCGAGCTGTTTCCCCCCCTCCACTGCCGTCTCTCGAGCTGTGTCCCCCCCTCCACTGCCCTCTCTCTCGAGCTGTGTCCCCCCTCCACTGCCCTCTCTCTCAAGCTGTGTCCCCCCCTCCACTGCCCTCTCTCGAGCTGTGTCCCCCCCTCCACTGCCCTCTCTCTCGAGCTGTCGCCCTCTCTCTCGAGCTGTCCCCCCCCTCCACTGCCCTCTCTCGAGCTGTGTCCCCCCCTCCACTGCCCTCTCTCGAGCTGTGTCCCCCCTCCACTGCCCTCTCTCGAGCTGTGTCCCCCCTCCACTGCCCTCTCTCGAGCTGTGTCCCCCCCTCCACTGCCCTCTCTCGAGCTGTGTCCCCCCCTTCACTGCCCTCTCTCGAGCTGTGTCCCCCCCTCCACTGCCCTCTCTCTCGAGCTGTGTCCCCCCCTCCAGTGCCCTCTCTCGAGCTGTGTCCCCCCCTCCACTGCCCTCTCTCGAGCTGTGTCCCCCCTCCACTGCCCTCTCTCAAGCTGTGTCCCGCCCTCCACTGCCCTCTCTCGAGCTGTGTCCCCCCCTCCACTGCCCTCTCTCTCGAGCTGTGTCCCCCCTCCACTGCCCTCTCTCTCGAGCTGTCGCCCTCTCTCTCGAGCTGTGTCCCCCCTCCACTGCCCTCTCTCTCGAGCTGTGCCCCCCCTCCAATGCCCTCTCTCTCGAGCTGTGTCCCCCCTCCACTGCCCTCTCTCGAGCTGTGTCCCCCTCCACTGCCCTCTCTCGAGCTGTGTCCCCCTCCACTGCCCTCTCTCGAGCTGTGTCCCCCCTCCACTGCCCTCTCTCGAGCTGTGTCCCTCCCTCCACTGCCCTCTCTCGAGCTGTGTCCCCCCCCTCCACTGCCCTCTCTCGAGCTGTGTCCCCCCCTCCACTGCCCTCTCTCTCGAGCTGTGTCCCCCCCCTCCACTGCCCTCTCTCTCGAGCTGTGTCCCCCCCTCCACTGCCCTCTCTCGAGCTGTGTCCCCCCTCCACTGCCCTCTCTCGAGCTGTGTCCCCCCCTCCACTGCCCTCTCTCGAGCTGTGTCCCCCCCTCCACTGCCCTCTCTCGAGCTGTGTCCCCCCCTCCACTGCCCTCTCTCGAGCTGTGTCCCCCCCTCCACTGCCCTCTCTCGAGCTGTGTCCCCCCCCTCCACTGCCCTCTCTCTCGAGCTGTGTCCCCCCTCCACTGCCCTCTCTCGAGCTGTGTCCCCCCTCCACTGCCCTCTCTCGAGCTGTGTCCCCCCCTCCACTGCCCTCTCTCGAGCTGTGTCCCCCCTCCACTGCCCTCTCGAGCTGTGTCCCCCCCTCCACTGCCCTCTCTCGAGCTGTGTCCCCCCTCCACTGCCCTCTCTCGAGCTGTGTCCCCCCCTCCACTGCCCTCTCTCGAGCTGTGTCCCCCCCTCCACTGCCCTCTCTCGAGCTGTGTCCCCCCCTCCACTGCCCTCTCTCGAGCTGTGTCCCCCCCTCCACTGCCCTCTCTCGAGCTGTGTCCCCCCCTCCACTGCCCTCTCTCTCTCGAGCTGTGTCCCCCCCTCCACTGCCCTCTCTCTCTCGAGCTGTGTCCCCCCCTCCACTGCCCTCTCTCTCGAGCTGTGTCCCCCCCCTCCACTGCCCTCTCTCTCGAGCTGTGTCCCCCCCTCCACTGCCCTCTCTCGAGCTGTGTCCCCCCCTCCACTGCCCTCTCTCTCGAGCTGTGTCCCCCCCCACTGCCCTCTCTCTCGAGCTGTCGCCCTCTCTCTCGAGCTGTGTCCCCCCCTCCACTGCCCTCTCTCTCGAGCTGTGTCCCCCCCTCCACTGCCCTCTCTCGAGCTGTGTCCCCCCTCCACTGCCCTCTCTCGAGCTGTGTCCCCCCCTCCACTGCCCTCTCTCTCGAGCTGTGTCCCCCCCTCCACTGCCCTCTCTCTCGAGCTGTGTCCCCCCCTCCACTGCCCTCTCTCGAGCTGTGTCCCCCCCCTCCACTGCCCTCTCTCGAGCTGTGTCCCCCCCTCCACTGCCCTCTCTCTCGAGCTGTGTCCCCCCCCCACTGCCCTCTCTCTCGAGCTGTCGCCCTCTCTCTCGAGCTGTGTCCCCCCCTCCACTGCCCTCTCTCTCGAGCTGTGTCCCCCCCTCCACTGCCCTCTCTCTCGAGCTGTGTCCCCCCCTCCACTGCCCTCTCTCGAGCTGTGTCCCCCCTCCACTGCCCTCTCTCGAGCTGTGTCCCCCCCTCCACTGCCCTCTCTCGAGCTGTGTCCCCCCCTCCACTGCCCTCTCTCTCGAGCTGTGTCCCCCCCTCCACTGCCCTCTCTCTCGAGCTGTGTCCCCCCCTCCACTGCCCTCTCTCTCGAGCTGTGTCCCCCCTCCACTGCCCTCTCTCGAGCTGTGTCCCCCCTCCACTGCCCTCTCTCGAGCTGTGTCCCCCCCTCCACTGCCCTCTCTCGAGCTGTGTCCCCCCCTCCACTGCCCTCTCTCTCGAGCTGTGTCCCCCCCTCCACTGCCCTCTCTCTCGAGCTGTGTCCCCCCCTCCACTGCCCTCTCTCTCGAGCTGTGTCCCCCCTCCACTGCCCTCTCTCTCGAGCTGTGTCCCCCCTCCACTGCCCTCTCTCTCTCGAGCTGTCGCCCTCTCTCTCGAGCTGTGTCCCCCCTCCACTGCCCTCTCTCTCGAGCTGTGTCCCCCCTCCACTGCCCTCTCTCGAGCTGTGTCCCCCCCTCCACTGCCCTCTCTCGAGCTGTGTCCCCCCCTCCACTGCCCTCTCTCGAGCTGTGTCCCCCCCTCCACTGCCCTCTCTCGAGCTGTGTCCCCCCCTCCACTGCCCTCTCTCGAGCTGTGTCCCCCCCTCCACTGCCCTCTCTCGAGCTGTGTCCCCCCCTCCACTGCCCTCTCTCTCGCTGTGTAACCCCCTCCACTGCCCTCTCTCTCGAGCTGTGTCCCCCCTCCACTGCCCTCTCTCTCTCGAGCTGTCGCCCTCTCTCTCGAGCTGTGTCCCCCCCCTCCACTGCCCTCTCTCTCGAGCTGTGTCCCCCCTCCACTGCCCTCTCTCGAGCTGTGTCCCCCCCCTCCACTGCCCTCTCTCGAGCTGTGTCCCCCCCTCCACTGCCCTCTCTCGAGCTGTGTCCCCCCTCCACTGCCCTCTCTCGAGCTGTGTAACCCCCTCCACTGCCCTCTCTCGAGCTGTGTCCCCCCCTCCACTGCCCTCTCTCTCTCGAGCTGTCCCCCCTCCACTGCCCTCTCTCTCTCGAGCTGTGTCCCCCCTCCACTGCCCTCTCTCTCGAGCTGTCGCCCTCTCTCTCGAGCTGTGTCCCCCCCTCCACTGCCCTCTCTCTCGAGCTGTGTCCCCCCCTCCACTGCCCTCTCTCTCGAGCTGTGTCCCCCCCTCCACTACCCTCTCTCGAGCTGTGTCCCCCCTCCACTACCCTCTCTCGAGCTGTGTCCCCCCCTCCACTGCCCTCTCTCGAGCTGTGTCCTCCCCTCCACTGCCCTCTCTCTCGAGCTGTGTCCCCCCCTCCACTGCCCTCTCTCTCGAGCTGTGTCCCCCCCCTCCACTGCCCTCTATCTCTCGAGCTGTGTCCCCCCCTCCACTGCCCTCTCTCGAGAGCTGTGTCCCCCCCCTCCACTGCCCTCTCTCGAGAGCTGTGTCCCCCCCTCCACTGCCCTCTCTCGAGAGCTGTGTCCCCCCCCCTCCACTGCCCTCTCTCGAGAGCTGTGTCCCCCCCCTCCACTGCCCTCTCTCGAGAGCTGTGTCCCCCCCCTCCACTGCCCTCTCTCGAGAGCTGTGTCCCCCCCTCCACTGCCCTCTCTCGAGAGCTGTGTCCCCCCCTCCACTGCCCTCTCTCGAGAGCTGTGTCCCCCCCCTCCACTGCCCTCTCTCGAGAGCTGTGTCCCCCCCTCCACTGCCCTCTCTCGAGAGCTGTGTCCCCCCCTCCACTGCCTTCTCTCGAGAGCTGTGTCTCCCCTCCACTGCCCTCTCTCGAGAGCTGTGTCTCCCCTCCACTGCCCTCTCTCGAGAGCTGTGTCCCCCCCCTCCACTGCCCTCTCTCGAGAGCTGTGTCCCCCCCTCCACTGCCCTCTCTCGAGAGCTGTGTCCCCCCCTCCACTGCCCTCTCTCGAGAGCTGTGTCCCCCCCTCCACTGCCCTCTCTCGAGAGCTGTGTCCCCCCCTCCACTGCCCTCTCTCGAGCTGTGTCCCCCCCTCCACTGCCCTCTCTCGAGCTGTGTCCCCCCCTCCACTGCCCTCTCTCGAGCTGTGTCCCCCCTCCACTGCCCTCTCTCTCTCGAGCTGTGTCCCCCCTCCACTGCCCTCTCTCTCTCGAGCTGTGTCCCCCCTCCACTGCCCTCTCTCGAGCTGTGTCCCCCCCTCCACTGCCCTCTCTCGAGCTGTGTCCCCCCCTCCACTGCCCTCTCTCGAGCTGTGTCCCCCCCTCCACTGCCCTCTCTCGAGCTGTGTCCCCCCCTCCACTGCCCTCTCTCGAGCTGTGTCCCCCCCTCCACTGCCCTCTCTCGAGCTGTGTCCCCCCCTCCACTGCCCTCTCTCGAGCTGTGTCCCCCCCTCCACTGCCCTCTCTCGAGCTGTGTCCCCCCCTCCACTGCCCTCTCTCGAGCTGTGTCCCCCCCTCCACTGCCCTCTCTCGAGCTGTGTCCCCCCCTCCACTGCCCTCTCTCGAGCTGTGTCCCCCCCTCCACTGCCCTCTCTCGAGCTGTGTCCCCCCCTCCACTGCCCTCTCTCGAGCTGTGTCCCCCCCTCCACTGCCCTCTCTCGAGCTGTGTCCCCCCTCCACTGCCCTCTCTCTCGAGCTGTGTCCCCCCTCCACTGCCCTCTCTCGAGCTGTGTCCCCCCCCTCCACTGCCCTCTCTCTCTCGAGCTGTGTCCCCCCTCCACTGCCCTCTCTCTCTCGAGCTGTGTCCCCCCTCCACTGCCCTCTCTCGAGAGCTGTGTCCCCCCCTCCACTGCCCTCTCTCGAGAGCTGTGTCCCCCCCTCCACTGCCCTCTCTCGAGAGCTGTGTCCCCCCCTCCACTGCCCTCTCTCGAGAGCTGTCGCCCTCTCTCTCGAGCTGTCCTCCCCTCCACTGCCCTCTCTCGAGCTGTGTCCCCCCCTCCACTGCCCTCTCTCGAGCTGTGTACCCCCCTCCCACTGCCCTCTCTCGAGCTGTGTACCCCCTCCCACTGCCCTCTCTCGAGCTGTGTACCCCCCTCCCACTACCCTCTCTCGAGCTGTGTACCCCCCTCCACTGCCCTCTCTCGAGCTGTACCCCCCTCCACTGCCCTCTCTCGAGCTGTACCCCCCCTCCCACTGCCCTCTCTCGAGCTGTTTCCCCCCCTCCACTGCCCTCTCTCGAGCTGTGTACCCCCCTCCCACTACCCTCTCTCTCGAGCTGTGTATCCCCCTCCACTGCCCTCTCTCGAGCTGTACCCCCCTCCACTGCCCTCTCTCGAGCTGTACCCCCCTCCCACTGCCCTCTCTCGAGCTGTTTCCCCCCCTCCACTGCCGTCTCTCGAGCTGTGTCCCCCCCTCCACTGCCCTCTCTCTCGAGCTGTGTCCCCCCTCCACTGCCCTCTCTCTCAAGCTGTGTCCCCCCCTCCACTGCCCTCTCTCGAGCTGTGTCCCCCCCTCCACTGCCCTCTCTCTCGAGCTGTCGCCCTCTCTCTCGAGCTGTCCCCCCCTCCACTGCCCTCTCTCGAGCTGTGTCCCCCCCTCCACTGCCCTCTCTCGAGCTGTGTCCCCCCTCCACTGTCCCCCACTCACTGCCCTCTCTCGAGCTGTGTCCCCCCTCCACTGCCCTCTCTCGAGCTGTGTCCCCCCCCCACTGCCCTCTCCGAGCTGTGTCCCCCCCCTTCCCTGCCCCCGCTCGCGAGCTGTGTCCCCCCCTCCACTGCCCCTCTCTCTCGAGCTGTGTCCCCCCCCCCCCCTCCCCCGGCCCCTCCCCTGCCTCTCGAGCTGTGTCCCCCCCTCCACTGGGCCCTCTCTCGAGCTGTGTCCCCCCTCCACTGCCCTCCTCTCAAGCTGTGTCCCGCCCTCCACTGCCCTCTCTCGAGCTGTGTCCCCCCCTCCACTGCCCTCTCTCTCGAGCTGTGTCCCCCCCTCCACTGCCCTCTCTCGAGCTGGCCTCTGTGTCCCCCCTCCACTGCCCTCTCTCTCGAGCTGTGCCCCCCTCCAATGCCCTCTCTCGAGCTGTGTCCCCCCCTCCACTGCCCTCTCTCGAGCTGTGTCCCCCCTCCACTGCCCTCTCTCGAGCTGTGTCCCCCCTCCACTGCCCTCTCTCGAGCTGTGTCCCCCCCTCCACTGCCCTCTCTCGAGCTGTGTCCCTCCCTCCACTGCCCTCTCTCGAGCTGTGTCCCCCCCTCCACTGCCCTCTCTCGAGCTGTGTCCCCCCCTCCACTGCCCCTCTCTCTCGAGCTGTGTCCCCCCCTCCACTGCCTCTCTCTCGAGCTGTGTCCCCCCTCCACTGCCCTCTCTCGAGCTGTGTCCCCCCTCCACTGCCCTCTCTCGAGCTGTGTCCCCCCCCTCACTGCCCTCTCTCGAGCTGTGTCCCCCCCTCCACTGCCCTCTCTCGAGCTGTGTCCCCCCCTCCACTGCCCTCTCTCGAGCTGTGTCCCCCCCTCCACTGCCCTCTCTCGAGCTGTGTCCCCCCCTCCACTGCCCTCTCTCTCGAGCTGTGTCGTCCCCCCTCACTGCCCTCTCTCGAGCAGTGTCCCCCCTCCACTGCCCTCTCTCGAGCTGTGTCCCCCCCTCCACTGCCCTCTCTCGAGCTGTGTCCCCCCCTCCACTGCCCTCTCGCTGTGTCCCCCTCCACTGCCCTCTCTCGAGCTGTGTCCCCCTCCACTGCCCTCTCTCTCGAGCTGTGTCCCCCCTCCACTGCCCTCTCTCGAGCTGTGTCCCCCCCTCCACTGCCCTCTCTCGAGCTGTGTCCCCCCCTCCACTGCCCTCTCTCGAGCTGTGTCCCCCCTCCACTGCCCTCTTCGAGCTGTGTCCCCCCCTCCACTGCCCTCTCTCTCTCGAGCTGTGTCCCCCCCCTCCACTGCCCTCTCTCTCGAGCTGTGTCCCCCCCTCCACTGCCTCTCTCTCGAGCTGTGTCCCCCCTCCACTGCCCTCTCTCTCGAGCTGTGTCCCCCCCGTCCACTGCCCTCTCTCGAGCTGTGTCCCCCCCTCCACTGCCTCTCTCTCGAGCTGTGTCCCCCCCCACTGCCCTCTCTCTCGAGCTGTCGCCCTCTCCTCGAGCTGTGTCCCCCCTCCACTGCCTCTCTCTCGAGCTGTGTCCCCCCTCCACTGCCCTCTCTCGAGCTGTGTCCCCCCTCCACTGCCCTCTCTCGAGCTGTGTCCCCCCCTCCACTGCCCTCTCTCTCGAGCTGTGTCCCCCCCTCCACTGCCCTCTCTCTCGAGCTGTGTCCCCCCCTCCACTGCCCCTCTCTCGAGCTGTGTCCCCCCCCTCCACTGCCCTCTCTCGAGCTGTGTCCCCCCTCCACTGCCCTCTCTCTCGAGCTGTGTCCCCCCACTGCCCTCTCTCTCGGCTGTCGCCCTCTCTCTCGAGCTGTGTCCCCCCCTCCACTGCCTCTCTCTCGAGCTGTGTCCCCCCCTCCACTGCCCTCTCTCGAGCTGTGTCCCCCCCTCCACTGCCCTCTCTCGAGCTGTGTCCCCCCTCCACTGCCCTCTCTCGAGCTGTGTCCCCCCCTCCACTGCCCTCTCTCGAGCTGTGTCCCCCCCTCCACTGCCCTCTCTCTCGAGCTGTGTCCCCCCCTCCACTGCCCTCTCTCTCGAGCTGTGTCCCCCCCTCCACTGCCCTCTCTCTCGAGCTGTGTCCCCCCTCCACTGCCCTCTCATCGAGCTGTGTCCCCCCTCCACTGCCCTCTCTCGAGCTGTGTCCCCCCCTCCACTGCCCTCTCTCGAGCTGTGTCCCCCCCTCCACTGCCCTCTCTCTCGAGCTGTGTCCCCCCCTCCACTGCCCTCTCTCTCGAGCTGTGTCCCCCCCTCCACTGCCCTCTCTCTCGAGCTGTGTCCCCCCTCCACTGCCCTCTCTCTCGAGCTGTGTCCCCCCTCCACTGCCCTCTCTCTCTCGAGCTGTCGCCCTCTCTCTCGAGCTGTGTCCCCCTCCACTGCCCTCTCTCTCGAGCTGTGTCCCCCCTCCACTGCCCTCTCTCGAGCTGTGTCCCCCCCCTCCACTGCCCTCTCTCGAGCTGTGTCCCCCCTCCACTGCCCTCTCTCGAGCTGTGTCCCCCCCTCCACTGCCCTCTCTCGAGCTGTGTCCCCCCCCTCCACTGCCCTCTCTCGAGCTGTGTCCCCCCTCCACTGCCCTCTCTCGAGCTGTGTCCCCCCCTCCACTGCCCTCTCTCTCGCTGTGTAACCCCCTCCACTGCCCTCACTCTCGAGCTGTGTCCCCCCTCCACTGCCCTCTCTCTCTCGAGCTGTCGCCCCTCTCTCTCGAGCTGTGTCCCCCCCTCCACTGCCCTCTCTCTCGAGCTGTGTCCCCCCCTCCACTGCCCTCTCTCGAGCTGTGTCCCCCCCTCCACTGCCCTCTCTCGAGCTGTGTCCCCCCCTCCACTGCCCTCTCTCGAGCTGTGTCCCCCCTCCACTGCCCTCTCTCGAGCTGTGTAACCCCCTCCACTGCCCTCTCTCGAGCTGTGTCCCCCCCTCCACTGCCCTCTCTCTCGAGCTGTCCCCCCTCCACTGCCCTCTCTCTCTCGAGCTGTGTCCCCCTCCACTGCCCTCTCTCTCGAGCTGTCGCCCTCTCTCTCGAGCTGTGTCCCCCCCTCCACTGCCCTCTCTCTCGAGCTGTGTCCCCCCCTCCACTGCCCTCTCTCTCGAGCTGTGTCCCCCCCTCCACTGCCCTCTCTCTCGAGCTGTGTCCCCCCCTCCACTGCCCTCTCTCTCGAGCTGTGTCCCCCCCTCCACTGCCCTCTCTCTTGAGCTGTTTCCCCCCCCTCCACTGCCCTCTCTCTGGAGCTGTGTCCCCCCCTCCACTGCCCTCTCTCTCGAGCTGTGTCCCCCCTCCACTGCCCTCTCTCTCGAGCTGTGTCCCCCCCCTCCACTGCCCTCTCTCGAGCTGTGTCCCCCCCCTCCACTGCCCTCTCTCGAGCTGTGTCCCCCCCCTCCACTGCCCTCTCTCGAGCTGTGTCCCCCCCTCCACTGCCCTCTCTCTCGAGCTGTGTACCCCCCTCCCACTGCCCTCTCTCGAGCTGTGTACCCCCTCCCACTGCCCTCTCTCGAGCTGTGTACCCCCCTCCCACTATTCTCTCTCGAGCTGTGTCCCCCCTTCACTGCCCTCTCTCTCGAGCTGTGTCCCCCCTCCACTGCCCTCTCTCGAGCTGTGTCCATCCCTCCACTGCCCTCTCTCGAGCTGTGTCCCCCCTCCACTGCCCTCTCTCGAGCTGTGTAACCCCCTCCACTGCCCTCTCTCTCGAGCTGTGTCCCCCCTCCACTGCCCTCTCTCTCTCGAGCTGTCGCCCTCTCTCTCGAGCTGTGTCCCCCCTCCACTGCCCTCTCTCTCGAGCTGTGTCCCCCCTCCACTGCCCTCTCTCTCGAGCTGTGTCCCCCCTCCACTGCCCTCTCTCGAGCTGTGTCCCCCCCTCCACTGCCCTCTCTCGAGCTGTGTCCCCCCTCCACTGCCCTCTCTCGAGCTGTGTAACCCCCTCCACTGCCCTCTCTCGAGCTGTGTCCCCCCCTCCACTGCCCTCTCTCTCTCGAGCTGTGTCCCCCCTCCACTGCCCTCTCTCTCTCGAGCTGTGTCCCCCCTCCACTGCCCTCTCTCTCAAGCTGTCGCCCTCTCTCTCGAGCTGTGTGTCCCCCCCTCCACTGCCCTCTCTCTCGAGCTGTGTCCCCCCCTCCACTGCCCTCTCTCTCGAGCTGTGTCCCCCTCCACTGCCCTCTCTCGAGCTGTGTCCCCCCCTCCACTGCCCTCTCTCGAGCTGTGTCCCCCCCTCCACTGCCCTCTCTCGAGCTGTGTCCCCCCCTCCACTGCCCTCTCTCTCGAGCTGTGTCCCCCCCCTCCACTGCCCTCTCTCTCGAGCTGTGTCCCCCCCTCCACTGCCCTCTCTCTCGAGCTGTGTCCCCCCTCCACTGCCCTCTCTCTCGAGCTGTGTCCCCCCCTCCACTGCCCTCTCTCGAGCTGTGTACCCCCCTCCCACTACCCTCTCTCGAGCTGTGTACCCCCCTCCCACTGCCCTCTCTCGAGCTGTGTCCCCCCCTCCACTGCCCTCTCTCTCGAGCTGTACCCCCCTCCCACTGCCCTCTCTCGAGCTGTGTCCCCCCCCTCCACTGCCCTCTCTCGAGCTGTGTCCCCCCCTCCACTGCCCTCTCTCGAGCTGTGTCCCCCCCTCCACTGCCCTCTCTCTCGAGCTGTGTCCCCCCCTCCACTGCCCTCTCTCTCTCGAGCTGTGTCCCCCCTCCCACTGCCCTCTTTCGAGCTGTGTACCCCCCTCCCACTGCCCTCTCTCGAGCTGTGTACCCCCCTCCACTGCCCTCTCTCGAGCTGTGTCCCCCCCTCCACTGCCCTCTCTCTCTCGAGCTGTGTCCCCCCTCCCACTGCCCTCTCTCGAGCTGTGTACCCCCCCTCCACTGCCCTCTCTCGAGCTGTGTACCCCCTCCCACTGCCCTCTCTCGAGCTGTGTACCCCCCTCCCACTACCCCTCTCTCTCGAGCTGTGTACCCCCCTCCACTGCCCCTCTCTCTCGAGCTGTACCCCCCTCCACTGCCCTCTCTCGAGCTGTACCCCCCTCCACTGCCCTCTCTCGAGCTGTACCCCCCTCCACTGCCCTCTCTCGAGCTGTTTCCCCCCCTCCACTGCCCTCTCTCGAGCTGTGTCCTCCCCTCCACTGCCCTCTCTCTCGAGCTGTGTCCCCCCCTCCACTGCCCCTCTCTCTCGAGCTGTGTTCCCCCCTCCACTGCCCTCTCTCTCGAGCTGTGTCCCCCCTCCACTGCCCTCTCTCTCGAGCTGTGTCCCCCCCTCCACTGCCCTCTCTCGAGCTGTCGCCCTCTCTCTCGAGCTGTCCCCCCCCTCCACTGCCCTCTCTCGAGCTGTGTCCCCCCCCTCCACTGCCCTCTCTCGAGCTGTGTCCCCCCTCCACTGCCCTCTCTCGAGCTGTGTCCCCCCCTCCACTGCCCTCTCTCGAGCTGTGTCCCCCCCTTCACTGCCCTCTCTCGAGCTGTGTCCCCCCCTCCACTGCCCTCTCTCGAGCTGTGTCCCCCCCTCCACTGCCCTCTCTCGAGCTGTGTCCCCCCCTCCACTGCCCTCTCTCGAGCTGTGTCCCCCCCTCCACTGCCCCTCTCTCGAGCTGTGTCCCCCCCTCCACTGCCCTCTCTCGAGCTGTGTCCCCGCCCTCCACTGCCCTCTCTCGAGCTGTGTCCCCCCCTCCCACTGCCCTCTCTCGAGCTGTGTCCCCCCCCTCCACTGCCCCTCTCTCGAGCTGTGTCCCCCCCTCCACTGCCCTCTCTCGAGCTGTGTCCCTCCCTCCACTGCCCTCTCTCGAGCTGTGTCCCTCCCTCCACTGCCCTCTCTCGAGCTGTGTCCCTCCCTCCACTGCCCTCTCTCGAGCTGTGTCCCCCCTCTCCACTGCCCTCTCTCGAGCTGTGTCCCCCCCCTCCACTGCCCTCTCTCTCGAGCTGTGTCCCCCCCTCCACTGCCCTCTCTCTCGAGCTGTGTCCCCCCCTCCACTGCCCTCTCTCTCGAGCTGTGTCCCCCCTCCACTGCCCTCTCTCTCGAGCTGTGTCCCCCCCTCCACTGCCCTCTCTCTCGAGCTGTGTCCCCCCCTCCACTGCCCTCTCTCTCGAGCTGTGTCCCCCCCTCCACTGCCCTCTCTCTCGAGCTGTGTCCCCCCCTCCACTGCCCTCTCTCTCGAGCTGTGTCCCCCTCCACTGCCCTCTCTCGAGCTGTGTCCCCCCCTCCACTGCCCTCTCTCTCGAGCTGTGTCCCCCCCTCCACTGCCCTCTTCTCGAGCTGTGTCCCCCCTCCACTGCCCTCTCTCTCGAGCTGTGTCCCCCCCTCCACTGCCCTCTCTCTCGAGCTGTGTCCCCCCCTCCACTGCCCTCTCTCTCGAGCTGTGTCCCCCCTCCACTGCCCTCTCTCTCGAGCTGTGTCCCCCTCCACTGCCCTCTCTCTCTCGAGCTGTCGCCCTCTCTCTCGAGCTGTGTCCCCCCCTCCACTGCCCTCTCTCTCGAGCTGTGTCCCCCCTCCACTGCCCCTCTCTCGAGCTGTGTCCCCCCCCTCCACTGCCCTCTCTCGAGCTGTGTCCCCCCCTCCACTGCCCCTCTCTCGAGCTGTGTCCCCCCCTCCACTGCCCTCTCTCTCGAGCTGTGTCCCCCCCTCCACTGCCCTCTCTCGAGCTGTGTCCCCCCCTCCACTGCCCTCTCTCTCGCTGTGTAACCCCCTCCACTGCCCTCTCTCTCGAGCTGTGTCCCCCCTCCACTGCCCTCTCTCTCTCGAGCTGTCGCCCTCTCTCTCGAGCTGTGTCCCCCCCCTCCACTGCCCCTCTCTCTCGAGCTGTGTCCCCCCCTCCACTGCCCTCTCTCGAGCTGTGTCCCCCCCCTCCACTGCCCTCTCTCGAGCTGTGTCCCCCCCTCCACTGCCCTCTCTCCGAGCTGTGTCCCCCCCTCCACTGCCCTCTCTCGAGCTGTGTAACCCCCTCCACTGCCCTCTCTCGAGCTGTGTCCCCCCCCTCCACTGCCCTCTCTCTCTCGAGCTGTCCCCCCCTCCACTGCCCTCTCTCTCTCGAGCTGTGTCCCCCCTCCACTGCCCTCTCTCTCGAGCTGTCGCCCTCTCTCTCGAGCTGTGTCCCCCCCTCCACTGCCCTCTCTCTCGAGCTGTGTCCCCCCCTCCACTGCCCTCTCTCTCGAGCTGTGTCCCCCCCTCCACTGCCCTCTCTCTCGAGCTGTGTCCCCCCCTCCACTGCCCTCTCTCTGAGCTGTTTCCCCCCCCCTCCACTGCCCTCTCTCTCGAGCTGTGTCCCCCCCCTCCACTGCCCTCTCTCTCGAGCTGTGTCCCCCCTCCACTGCCCTCTCTCTCGAGCTGTGTCCCCCCCTCCACTGCCCTCTCTCTCGAGCTGTGTCCCCCCCTCCACTGCCCTCTCTCGAGCTGTGTCCCCCCCTCCACTGCCCTCTCTGTCTCGAGCTGTGTCCCCCCCTCCCACTGCCCTCTCTCTCGAGCTGTGTACCCCCCTCCCACTGCCCTCTCTCGAGCTGTGTACCCCCCTCCCACTGCCCTCTCTCGAGCTGTGTACCCCCCTCCCACTATTCTCTCTCGAGCTGTGTCCCCCCTTCACTGCCCTCTCTCTCGAGCTGTGTCCCCCCTCCACTGCCCCTCTCGAGCTGTGTCCCCCCCTCCACTGCCCTCTCTCGAGCTGTGTCCCCCCCTCCACTGCCCTCTCTCGAGCTGTGTAACCCCCTCCACTGCCCTCTCTCTCGAGCTGTGTCCCCCCTCCACTGCCCTCTCTCTCTCGAGCTGTCGCCCTCTCTCTCGAGCTGTGTCCCCCCCTCCACTGCCCTCTCTCTCGAGCTGTGTCCCCCCTCCACTGCCCTCTCTCGAGCTGTGTCCCCCCCTCCACTGCCCTCTCTCGAGCTGTGTCCCCCCTCCACTGCCCTCTCTCGAGCTGTGTAACCCCCTCCACTGCCCTCTCTCGAGCTGTGTCCACCTCTCCACTGCCCTCTCTCTCTCGAGCTGTGTCCCCCCCTCCACTGCCCTCTCTCTCTCGAGCTGTGTCCCCCCTCCACTGCCCTCTCTCTCAAGCTGTCGCCCTCTCTCTCGAGCTGTGTGTCCCCCCCCTCCACTGCCCTCTCTCTCGAGCTGTGTCCCCCCCTCCACTGCCCTCTCTCTCGAGCTGTGTCCCCCTCCACTGCCCTCTCTCGAGCTGTGTCCCCCCCCTCCACTGCCCTCTCTCGAGCTGTGTCCCCCCTCCACTGCCCTCTCTCTCTCGAGCTGTGTCCCCCCCTCCACTGCCCTCTCTCTCTCGAGCTGTGTCCCCCCCTCCACTGCTCTCTCTCTCGAGCTGTCGCCCTCTCTCTCTCGAGCTGTGTCCCCCCCTCCACTGCCCTCTCTCGAGCTGTGTCCCCCCTCCACTGCCCTCTCTCGAGCTGTGTCCCCCCCTCCACTGCCCTCTCTCGAGCTGTGTCCCCCCCTCCACTGCCCTCTCTCGAGCTGTGTCCCCCCCTCCACTGCCCTCTCTCGAGCTGTGTCCCCCCCCTCGCACTGCCCTCTCTCGAGCTGTGTCCCCCCCTCCACTGCCCTCTCTCGAGCTGTGTCCCCCCCTCCACTGCCCTCTCTCGAGCTGTGTCCCCCCCTCCACTGCCCTCTCTCGAGCTGTGTCCCCCCCTCCACTGCCCTCTTCTCTCGAGCTGTGTCCCCCCCTCCACTGCCCTCTCTCTCGAGCTGTGTCCCCCCCTCCACTGCCCTCTCTCTCGAGCTGTGTCCCCCCCTCCACTGCCCTCTCTCTCGAGCTGTGTCCAACCTCCACTGCCCTCTCTCTCGAGCTGTGTCCCCCCTCCACTGCCCTCTCTCTCTCGAGCTGTTGCCCTCTCTCTCGAGCTGTGTCCCCCCCTCCACTGCCCTCTCTCTCGAGCTGTGTCCCCCCCTCCACTGCCCTCTCTCGAGCTGTGTCCCCCCCCTCCACTGCCCTCTCTCGAGCTGTGTCCCCCCCCTCCACTGCCCTCTCTCGAGCTGTGTCCCCCCCTCCACTGCCCTCTCTCGAGCTGTGTCCCCCCCTCCACTGCCCTCTCTCTCGCTGTGTAACCCCCTCCACTGCCCTCTCTCTCGAGCTGTGTCCCCCCTCCACTGCCCTCTCTCTCTCGAGCTGTCGCCCTCTCTCTCGAGCTGTGTCCCCCCCTCCACTGCCCTCTCTCTCGAGCTGTGTCCCCCCTCCACTGCCCTCTCTCGAGCTGTGTCCCCCCCTCCACTGCCCTCTCTCGAGCTGTGTCCCCCCCCTCCACTGCCCTCTCTCGAGCTGAGTCCCCCCCCCTCCACTGCCCTCTCTCGAGCTGTGTCCCCCCCCCTCCACTGCCCTCTCTCGAGCTGTGTAACCCCCTCCACTGCCCTCTCTCGAGCTGTGTCCCCCCCCTCCACTGCCCTCTCTCTCTCGAGCTGTCCCCCCTCCACTGCCCTCTCTCTCTCGAGCTGTGTCCCCCCTCCACTGCCCTCTCTCTCGAGCTGTCGCCCTCTCTCTCGAGCTGTGTCCCCCCCCTCCACTGCCCTCTCTCTCGAGCTGTGTCCCCCCCTCCACTGCCCTCTCTCTCGAGCTGTGTCCCCCCCCTCCACTGCCCTCTCTCTCGAGCTGTGTCCCCCCCTCCACTGCCCTCTCTCTCGAGCTGTGTCCCCCCCTCCACTGCCCTCTCTCTTGAGCTGTTTCCCCCCCTCCACTGCCCTCTCTCTCGAGCTGTGTCCCCCCCTCCACTGCCCTCTCTCTCGAGCTGTGTCCCCCCCTCCACTGCCCTCTCTCTCGAGCTGTGTCCCCCCCTCCACTGCCCTCTCTCTCGAGCTGTGTCCCCCCCTCCACTGCCCCTCTCTCGAGCTGTGTCCCCCCCTCCACTGCCCTCTCTGTCTCGAGCTGTGTCCCCCCTCCACTGCCCTCTCTCTCGAGCTGTGTACCCCCCTCCCACTGCCCTCTCTCGAGCTGTGTACCCCCCTCCCACTGCCCTCTCTCGAGCTGTGTACCCCCCCTCCCACTATTCTCTCTCGAGCTGTGTCCCCCCTTCACTGCCCTCTCTCTCGAGCTGTGTCCCCCCTCCACTGCCCTCTCTCGAGCTGTGTCCCCCCCTCCACTGCCCTCTCTCGAGCTGTGTCCCCCCTCCACTGCCCTCTCTCTCGAGCTGTGTAACACCCTCCACTGCCCTCTCTCTCAAGCTGTGTCCCCCCCTCCACTGCCCTCTCTCTCTCGAGCTGTCGCCCCTCTCTCTCGAGCTGTGTCCCCCCTCCACTGCCCTCTCTCGAGCTGTGTCCCCCCCCTCCACTGCCCTCTCTCGAGCTGTGTCCCCCCCCTCCACTGCCCTCTCTCGAGCTGTGTCCCCCCTCCACTGCCCTCTCTCGAGCTGTGTAACCCCCTCCATTGCCCTCTCTCGAGCTGTGTCCCCCCCTCCACTGCCCTCTCTCTCTCGAGCTGTGTCCCCCCCTCCACTGCCCTCTCTCTCTCGAGCTGTGTCCCCCCTCCACTGCCCTCTCTCTCGAGCTGTCGCCCTCTCTCTCGAGCTGTGTGTCCCCCCCTCCACTGCCCTCTCTCTCGAGCTGTGTCCCCCCCTCCACTGCCCTCTCTCTCGAGCTGTGTCCCCCTCCACTGCCCTCTCTCTCGAGCTGTGTCCCCCCCTCCACTGCCCTCTCTCGAGCTGTGTCCCCCCCTCCACTGCCCTCTCTCGAGCTGTGTCCCCCCCTCCACTGCCCTCTCTCGAGCTGTGTCCCCCCCCTCCACTGCCCTCTCTCGAGCTGTGTCCCCCCCTCCACTGCCCTCTCTCGAGCTGTGCTCCCCCCTCCACTGCCCTCTCTCTCTCGAGCTGTGTCCCCCCCTCCACTGCCCTCTCTCTCGAGCTGTGTCCCCCCTCCACTGCTCTCTCTCTCGAGCTGTCGCCCTCTCTCTCTCGAGCTGTGTCCCCCCCCTCCACTGCCCTCTCTCGAGCTGTGTCCCCCCCTCCACTGCCCTCTCTCTCGAGCTGTGTCCCCCCCTCCACTGCCCTCTCTCGAGCTGTGTCCCCCCCCTCCCACTGCCCTCTCTCGAGCTGTGTCCCCCCCTCCACTGCCCTCTTTCGAGCTGTGTCCCCCCCTCCACTGCCCCTCTCTCGAGCTGTGTCCCCCCTCCACTGCCCTCTCTCGAGCTGTGTCCCCCCCTCCACTGCCCTCTCTCGAGCTGTGTCCCCCCTCCACTACCCTCTCTCGAGCTGTGTCCCCCCCTCCACTGCCCTCTCTCGAGCTGTGTCCCCCCCTCCACTACCCTCTCTCGAGCTGTGTCCCCCCCTCCACTGCCCTCTCTCGAGCTGTGTCCCCCCCTCCACTGCCCTCTCTCTCGAGCTGTGTCCCCCCTCCACTGCCCTCTCTCGAGCTGTGTCCCCCCCTCCACTGCCCTCTCTCGAGCTGTGTCCCCCCCTCCACTGCCCTCTCTCGAGCTGTGTCCCCCCCTCCACTGCCCTCTCTCTCGAGCTGTGTCACCCCCCTCCACTGCCCTCTCTCGAGCTGTGTCCCCCCCCTCCACTGCCCTCTCTCTCGAGCTGTGTCCCCCCCTCCACTGCCCTCTCTCGAGCTGTGTCCCCCCTCCACTGCCCTCTCTCTCGAGAGCTGTGTCCCCCCCTCCACTGCCCTCTCTCGAGAGCTGTGTCCCCCCCTCCACTGCCCTCTCTCGAGAGCTGTGTCCCCCCCTCCACTGCCCTCTCTCTCGAGAGCTGTGTCCCCCCCCCTCCACTGCCCTCTCTCGAGAGCTGTGTCCCCCCCCTCCACTGCCCTCTCTCGAGAGCTGTGTCCCCCCCTCCACTGCCCTCTCTCGAGAGCTGTGTCCCCCCCTCCACTGCCCTCTCTCGAGAGCTGTGTCCCCCCCTCCACTGCCCTCTCTCGAGAGCTGTGTCCCCCCCTCCACTGCCCTTCTCTCGAGAGCTGTGTCTCCCCCTCCACTGCCCTCTCTCGAGAGCTGTGTCTCCCCCCTCCACTGCCCCTCTCTCTCGAGCTGTGTCCCCCCCTCCACTGCCCTCTCTCGAGCTGTGTCCCCCCCTCCACTGCCCTCTCTCGAGAGCTGTGTCCCCCCCCTCCACTGCCCTCTCTATTGAGCTGTGTCCCCCCCTCCACTGCCCTCTCTCTCGGGCTGTGTCCCCCCCCTCCACTGCCCTCTCTCGAGCTGTGTCCCCCCCCTCCACTGCCCTCTCTCGAGCTGTGTCCCCCCTCCACTGCCCTCTCTCGAGCTGTGTCCCCCCCTCCACTGCCCTCTCTCGAGCTGTGTCCCCCCCTCCACTGCCCTCTCTCTCTCGAGCTGTGTCCCCCCTCCACTGCTCTCCTCTCTCTCGAGCTGTGTCCCCCCCTCCACTGCCCTCTCTCGAGCTGTGTCCCCCCCCTCCACTGCCCTCCTCCACTGCCCTCTCTCGAGCTGTGTCCCCCCCTCCACTGCCCTCTCTCGAGCTGTGTCCCCCCCCTCCACTGCCCTCTCTCGAGCTGTGTCCCCCCTCCACTGCCCTCTCTCTCGAGCTGTGTCCCCCCCTCCACTGCCCTCTCTCTCGAGCTGTGTCCCCCCCTCCACTGCCCTCTCTCTCGAGCTGTGTCCCCCCTCCACTGCCCTCTCTCTCGAGCTGTGTCCCCCCTCCACTGCCCTCTCTCTCTCGAGCTGTGTCCCCCCCTCCACTGCCCTCTCTCTCTCGAGCTGTGTCCCCCCTCCACTGCCCTCTCTCTATCTCTCGAGCTGTGTCCCCCCTCCACTGCCCTCTCTCTCGAGCTGTGTCCCCCCCTCCACTGCCCTCTCTCGAGCTGTGTCCCCCCCTCCACTGCCCTCTCTGTCTCGAGCTGTGTCCCCCCTCCCACTGCCCTCTCTCGAGCTGTGTACCCCCCTCCCACTGCCCTCTCTCGAGCTGTGTCCCCCCTCCACTGCCCTCTCTCGAGCTGTGTCCCCCCTCCACTGCCCTCTCTCGAGCTGTGTCCCCCCTCCACTGCCCTCTCTCGAGCTGTGTAACCCCCTCCACTGCCCTCTCTCTCGAGCTGTGTCCCCCCTCCACTGCCCTCTCTCTCTCGAGCTGTCGCCCTCTCTCTCGAGCTGTGTCCCACCCTCCACTGCCCTCTCTCTCGAGCTGTGTCCCCCCTCCACTGCCCTCTCTCGAGCTGTGTCCCCCCTCCACTGCCCTCTCTCGAGCTGTGTCCCCCCCTCCACTGCCCTCTCTCGAACTGTGTCCCCCCTCCACTGCCCTCTCTCGAGCTGTGTAACCCCCTCCACTGCCCTCTCTCGAGCTGTGTCCCCCCTCCACTGCCCTCTCTCTCGAGCTGTGTCCCCCCTCCACTGCCCTCTCTCTCTCGAGCTGTGTCCCCCCTCCACTGCCCTCTCTCGAGCTGTCGCCCTCTCTCTCGAGCTGTGTCCCCCCTCCACTGCCCTCTCTCGAGCTGTGTAACCCCCTCCACTGCCCTCTCTCGAGCTGTGTCCCCCTCCACTGCTCTCTCTCTCTCGAGCTGTGTCCCCCCCTCCACTGCCCTCTCTCGAGCTGTGTCCCCCCCTCCACTGCCCTCTCTCGAGCTGTGTCCCCCCTCCACTGCCCTCTCTCTCGAGCTGTGTCCCCCCTCCACTGCCCTCTCTCTCGAGCTGTGTCCCCCCCTCCACTGCCCTCTCTCTCGAGCTGTGTCCCCCCTCCACTGCCCTCTCTCGAGCTGTGTCCCCCCTCCACTGCCCTCTCTCTCTCGAGCTGTGTCCCCCCCTCCACTGCCCTCTCTCTCTCGAGCTGTGTCCCCCCTCCACTGCCCTCTCTCTCTCGAGCTGTGTCCCCCCTCCACTGCCCTCTCTCTCGAGCTGTGTCCCCCCTCCACTGCCCTCTCTCGAGCTGTGTCCCCCCCTCCACTGCCCTCTCTCGAGCTGTGTCCCCCCCTCCACTGCCCTCTCTGTCTCGAGCTGTGTCCCCCCTCCCACTGCCCTCTCTCGAGCTGTGTACCCCCCTCCCACTGCCCTCTCTCGAGCTGTGTACCCCCTCCCACTGCCCTCTCTCGAGCTGTGTACCCCCCTCCCACTACCCTCTCTCGAGCTGTGTCCCCCCTCCACTGCCCTCTCTCTCGAGCTGTGTCCCCCCCTCCACTGCCCTCTCTCGAGCTGTGTCCCCCCCTCCACTGCCCTCTCTCGAGCTGTGTCCCCCCTCCACTGCCCTCTCTCGAGCTGTGTCCCCCCCTCCACTGCCCTCTCTCGAGCTGTGTCCCCCCCTCCACTGCCCTCTCTCGAGCTGTGTCCCCCCCTCCACTGCCCTCTCTCTCGAGCTGTGTCACCCCCTCCACTGCCCTCTCTCGAGCTGTGTCCCCCCCTCCACTGCCCTCTCTCTCGAGCTGTGTCCCCCCCTCCACTGCCCTCTCTCGAGCTGTGTCCCCCCTCCACTGCCCTCTCTCTCGAGAGCTGTGTCCCCCCTCCACTGCCCTCTCTCGAGAGCTGTGTCCCCCCCTCCACTGCCCTCTCTCGAGAGCTGTGTCCCCCCCTCCACTGCCCTCTCTCTCGAGAGCTGTGTCCCCCCCCTCCACTGCCCTCTCTCGAGAGCTGTGTCCCCCCCCTCCACTGCCCTCTCTCGAGAGCTGTGTCCCCCCCTCCACTGCCCTCTCTCGAGAGCTGTGTCCCCCCCTCCACTGCCCTCTCTCGAGAGCTGTGTCCCCCCCCTCCACTGCCTTCTCTCGAGAGCTGTGTCTCCCCTCCACTGCCCTCTCTCGAGAGCTGTGTCTCCCCTCCACTGCCCTCTCTCTCGAGCTGTGTCCCCCCCTCCACTGCCCTCTCTCGAGCTGTGTCCCCCCCTCCACTGCCCTCTCTCGAGAGCTGTGTCCCCCCCTCCACTGCCCTCTCTATTGAGCTGTGTCCCCCCCTCCACTGCCCTCTCTCTCGGGCTGTGTCCCCCCCTCCACTGCCCTCTCTCGAGCTGTGTCCCCCCCTCCACTGCCCTCTCTCGAGCTGTGTCCCCCCTCCACTGCCCTCTCTCGAGCTGTGTCCCCCCCTCCACTGCCCTCTCTCGAGCTGTGTCCCCCCTCCACTGCCCTCTCTCTCTCGAGCTGTGTCCCCCCTCCACTGCTCTCTCTCTCTCGAGCTGTGTCCCCCCCTCCACTGCCCTCTCTCGAGCTGTGTCCCCCCCTCCACTGCCCTCTCTCGAGCTGTGTCCCCCCCTCCACTGCCCTCTCTCGAGCTGTGTCCCCCCTCCACTGCCCTCTCTCTCGAGCTGTGTCCCCCCCTCCACTGCCCTCTCTCTCGAGCTGTGTCCCCCCCTCCACTGCCCTCTCTCTCGAGCTGTGTCCCCCCTCCACTGCCCTCTCTCTCGAGCTGTGTCCCCCCTCCACTGCCCTCTCTCTCTCGAGCTGTGTCCCCCCTCCACTGCCCTCTCTCTCTCGAGCTGTGTCCCCCCTCCACTGCCCTCTCTCTCGAGCTGTGTCCCCCCCTCCACTGCCCTCTCTCGAGCTGTGTCCCCCCCTCCACTGCCCTCTCTGTCTCGAGCTGTGTCCCCCCCTCCCACTGCCCTCTCTCGAGCTGTGTACCCCCCTCCCACTGCCCTCTCTCGAGCTGTGTCCCCCCTCCACTGCCCTCTCTCGAGCTGTGTCCCCCCTCCACTGCCCTCTCTCGAGCTGTGTCCCCCCTCCACTGCCCTCTCTCGAGCTGTGTAACCCCCTCCACTGCCCTCTCTCTCGAGCTGTGTCCCCCCTCCACTGCCCTCTCTCTCTCGAGCTGTCGCCCTCTCTCTCGAGCTGTGTCCCACCCTCCACTGCCCTCTCTCTCGAGCTGTGTCCCCCCTCCACTGCCCTCTCTCGAGCTGTGTCCCCCCCTCCACTGCCCTCTCTCGAGCTGTGTCCCCCCCTCCACTGCCCTCTCTCGAACTGTGTCCCCCCTCCACTGCCCCTCTCTCGAGCTGTGTAACCCCCTCCACTGCCCTCTCTCGAGCTGTGTCCCCCCTCCACTGCCCTCTCTCTCTCGAGCTGTGTCCCCCCTCCACTGCCCTCTCTCTCTCGAGCTGTGTCCCCCCTCCACTGCCCTCTCTCTCGAGCTGTCGCCCTCTCTCTCGAGCTGTGTCCCCCTCCACTGCCCTCTCTCGAGCTGTGTAACCCCCTCCACTGCCCTCTCTCGAGCTGTGTCCCCCTCCACTGCTCTCTCTCTCTCGAGCTGTGTCCCCCCTCCACTGCCCTCTCTCGAGCTGTGTCCCCCCCTCCACTGCCCTCTCTCGAGCTGTGTCCCCCCTCCACTGCCCTCTCTCTCGAGCTGTGTCCCCCCTCCACTGCCCTCTCTCTCGAGCTGTGTCCCCCCCTCCACTGCCCTCTCTCTCGAGCTGTGTCCCCCCTCCACTGCCCTCTCTCGAGCTGTGTCCCCCCCTCCACTGCCCTCTCTCTCTCGAGCTGTGTCCCCCCTCCACTGCCCTCTCTCTCTCGAGCTGTGTCCCCCCTCCACTGCCCTCTCTCTCTCGAGCTGTGTCCCCCCTCCACTGCCCTCTCTCTCGAGCTGTGTCCCCCCCTCCACTGCCCTCTCTCGAGCTGTGTCCCCCCTCCACTGCCCTCTCTCGAGCTGTGTCCCCCCCTCCACTGCCCTCTCTGTCTCGAGCTGTGTCCCCCCCTCCACTGCCCTCTCTCGAGCTGTGTACCCCCCTCCCACTGCCCTCTCTCTCGAGCTGTGTACCCCCTCCCACTGCCCTCTCTCGAGCTGTGTACCCCCCTCCCACTACCCTCTCTCTCGAGCTGTGTCCCCCCTCCACTGCCCTCTCTCTCGAGCTGTGTCCCCCCTCCACTGCCCTCTCTCGAGCTGTGTCCCCCCCCTCCACTGCCCTCTCTCGAGCTGTGTCCCCCCTCCACTGCCCTCTCTCGAGCTGTGTCCCCCTCCACTGCCCTCTCTCGAGCTGTGTAACCCCCTCCACTGCCCTCTCTCTCGAGCTGTGTCCCCCCTCCACTGCCCTCTCTCTCTCGAGCTGTCGCCCTCTCTCTCGAGCTGTGTCCCCCCCTCCACTGCCCTCTCTCTCGAACTGTGTCCCCCCTCCACTGCCCTCTCTCGAGCTGTGTCCCCCCCTCCACTGCCCTCTCTCGAGCTGTGTCCCCCCCTCCACTGCCCTCTCTCGAGCTGTGTCCCCCCCTCCACTGCCCTCTCTCGAGCTGTGTCCCCCCCTCCACTGCCCTCTCTCGAGCTGTGTCCCCCCTCCACTGCCCTCTCTCGAGCTGTGTAACCCCCTCCACTGCCCTCTCTCGAGCTGTGTCCCCCCCTCCACTGCCCTCTCTCTCTCGAGCTGTGTCCCCCCTCCACTGCCCTCTCTCTCGAGCTGTCGCCCTCTCTCTCGAGCTGTGTCCCCCCCCTCCACTGCCCTCTCTCTCGAGCTGTGTCCCCCCCCTCCACTGCCCTCTCTCTCGAGCTGTGTCCCCCTCCACTGCCCTCTCTCGAGCTGTGTCCCCCCCTCCACTGCCCTCTCTCGAGCTGTGTCCCCCCCTCCACTGCCCTCTCTCGAGCTGTGTCCCCCCCTCCACTGCCCTCTCTCGAGCTGTGTCCCCCCCTCCACTGCCCTCTCTCGAGCTGTGTCCCCCCCTCCACTGCCCTCTCTCGAGCTGTGTCCCCCCTCCACTGCCCTCTCTCTCTCGAGCTGTGTCCCCCCTCCACTGCTCTCTCTCTCTCGAGCTGTCGCCCTCTCTCTCTCGAGCTGTGTCCCCCCCTCCACTGCCCTCTCTCGAGCTGTGTCCCCCCCTCCACTGCCCTCTCTCGAGCTGTGTCCCCCCCTCCACTGCCCTCTCTCGAGCTGTGTCCCCCCTCCACTGCCCTCTCTCGAGCTGTGTCCCCCCCTCCACTGCCCTCTCTCGAGCTGTGTCCCCCCCTCCACTGCCCTCTCTCTCGAGCTGTGTCCCCCCCCTCCACTGCCCTCTCTCTCGAGCTGTGTCCCCCCCTCCACTGCCCTCTCTCTCGAGCTGTGTCCCCCCCCTCCACTGCCCTCTCTCTCTCGAGCTGTGTCCCCCCCTCCACTGCCCTCTCTCGAGAGCTGTGTCCCCCCCTCCACTGCCCTCTCTCGAGAGCTGTGTCCCCCCCTCCACTGCCCTCTCTCGAGAGCTGTGTCCCCCCCTCCACTGCCTTCTCTCGAGAGCTGTGTCTCCCCTCCACTGCCCTCTCTCGAGAGCTGTGTCTCCCCTCCACTGCCCTCTCTCGAGAGCTGTGTCTCCCCTCCACTGCCCTCTCTCTCGAGCTGTGTCTCCCCTCCACTGCCCTCTCTCGAGCTGTGTCCCCCCCTCCACTGCCCTCTCTCGAGAGCTGTGTCCCCCCCCTCCACTGCCCTCTCTCGAGAGCTGTGTCCCCCCCTCCACTGCCCTCTCTCTCGAGAGCTGTGTCCCCCCCTCCACTGCCCTCTCTCGAGCTGTGTCCCCCCCCTCCACTGCCCTCTCTCGAGCTGTGTCCCCCCCTCCACTGCCCTCTCTCGAGCTGTGTCCCCCCCCTCCACTGCCCTCTCTCGAGCTGTGTCCCCCCCTCCACTGCCCTCTCTCTCTCGAGCTGTGTCCCCCCTCCACTGCCCTCTCTCGAGCTGTGTCCCCCCCTCCACTGCCCTCTCTCGAGCTGTGTCCCCCCCTCCACTGCCCTCTCTCGAGCTGTGTCCCCCCCTCCACTGCCCTCTCTCGAGCTGTGTCCCCCCCTCCACTGCCCTCTCTCGAGCTGTGTCCCCCCCTCCACTGCCCTCTCTCGAGCTGTGTCCCCCCCTCCACTGCCCTCTCTCGAGCTGTGTCCCCCCCTCCACTGCCCTCTCTCGAGCTGTGTCCCCCCCCTCCACTGCCCTCTCTCGAGCTATGTCCCCCCCTCCACTGCCCTCTCTCGAGCTGTGTCCCCCCCTCCACTGCCCTCTCTCGAGCTGTGTCCCCCCCTCCACTGCCCTCGCCCCCCTCCTCTCGAGCTGTGTCCCCCCCTCCACTGCCCTCTCTCGAGCTGTGTCCCCCCCTCCACTGCCCTCTCTCGAGCTGTGTCCCCCCTCCACTGCCCTCTCTCGAGCTGTGTCCCCCCCTCCACTGCCCTCTCTCGAGCTGTGTCCCCCCCTCCACTGCCCTCTCTCGAGCTGTGTCCCCCCTCCACTGCCCTCTCTCTCGAGCTGTGTCCCCCCTCCACTGCCCTCTCTCTCGAGCTGTGTCCCCCCTCCACTGCCCTCTCTCTCGAGCTGTGTCCCCCCCTCCACTGCCCTCTCTCTCTCGAGCTGTGTCCCCCCTCCACTGCCCTCTCTCTCGAGCTGTGTCCCCCCTCCACTGCTCTCTCTCTCTGAGCTGTGTCCCCCCCTCCACTGCCCTCTCTCGAGCTGTGTCCCCCCCTCCACTGCCCTCTCTCGAGCTGTGTCCCCCCTCCACTGCCCTCTCTCTCGAGCTGTGTCCCCCCTCCACTGCCCTCTCTCTCGAGCTGTGTCCCCCCTCCACTGCCCTCTCTCTCGAGCTGTGTCCCCCCTCCACTGCCCTCTCTCTCGAGCTGTGTCCCCCCTCCACTGCCCTCTCTCTCGAGCTGTGTCCCCCCCTCCACTGCCCTCTCTCGAGCTGTGTCCCCCCCTCCACTGCCCTCTCTCTCTCGAGCTGTCCCCCCTCCACTGCCCTCTCTCTCTCGAGCTGTGTCCCCCCCTCCACTGCTCTCTCTCTCTCGAGCTGTGTCCCCCCCTCCACTGCCCTCTCTCTCTCGAGCTGTGTCCCCCCCTCCACTGCCCTCTCTCTCTCTCGAGCTGTGTCCCCCCCTCCACTGCCCTCTCTCGAGAGCTGTGTCCCCCCCTCCACTGCCCTCTCTCTCGAGCTGTCGCCCTCTCTCTCGAGCTGTCCTCCCCTCCACTGCCCTCTCTCGAGCTGTGTCCCCCCCTCCACTGCCCTCTCTCGAGCTGTGTCCCCCCTCCACTGCCCTCTCTCGAGCTGTGTACCCCCCTCCACTGCCCTCTCTCGAGCTGTGTCCCCCCCTCCACTGCCCTCTCTCTCTCGAGCTGTGTCCCCCCCTCCACTGCCCTCTCTCTCTCGAGCTGTGTCCCCCCCTCCACTGCCCTCTCTCTCGAGCTGTCGCCCTCTCTCTCGAGCTGTGTCCCCCCCTCCACTGCCCTCTCTCTCGAGCTGTGTCCCCCCTCCACTGCCCTCTCTCTCGAGCTGTGTCCCCCTCCACTGCCCTCTCTCGAGCTGTGTCCCCCCCTCCACTGCCCTCTCTCGAGCTGTGTCCCCCCCCTCCACTGCCCTCTCTCGAGCTGTGTCCCCCCTTCCACTGCCTCTCTCGAGCTGTGTCCCCCCCCTCCACTGCCCTCTCTCGAGCTGTGTCCCCCCCTCCACTGCCCTCTCTCTCTCGAGCTGTGTCCCCCCTCCACTGCTCTCTCTCTCGAGCTGTCGCCCTCTCTCTCTCGAGCTGTGTCCCCCCCTCCACTGCCCTCTCTCTCGAGCTGTGTCCCCCCCTCCACTGCCCTCTCTCTCGAGCTGTGTCCCCCCCTCCACTGCCCTCTCTCGAGCTGTGTCCCCCCCTCCACTGCCCTCTCTCTCGAGCTGTGTCCCCCCCTCCACTGCCCTCTCTCGAGCTGTGTCCCCCCCTCCACTGCCCTCTCTCTCGAGCTGTGTCCCCCCCCTCCACTGCCCTCTCTCGAGCTGTGTCCCCCCCTCCACTGCCCTCTCTCTTTCGAGCTGTGTCCCCCCTCCACTGCCCTCTCTCGAGCTGTGTCCCCCCCTCCACTGCCCTCTCTCTTTCGAGGCTGTGTCCCCCCCTCCACTGCCCTCTCTCGAGAGCTGTGTCCCCCCCTCCACTGCCCTCTCTCGAGAGCTGTGTCCCCCCCCCTCCACTGCCCTCTCTCGAGAGCTGTGTCCCCCCCCCTCCACTGCCCTCTCTCGAGAGCTGTGTCCCCCCCCTCCACTGCCCTCTCTCGAGAGCTGTGTCCCCCCCTCCACTGCCCTCTCTCGAGAGCTGTGTCCCCCCCCCTCCACTGCCCTCTCTCGAGAGCTGTGTCCCCCCCTCCACTGCCCTCTCTCTCGAGAGCTGTGTCCCCCCCTCCACTGCCTTCTCTCGAGAGCTGTGTCTCCCCTCCACTGCCCTCTCTCGAGAGCTGTGTCTCCCCTCCACTGCCCTCTCTCTCGAGCTGTGTCTCCCCTCCACTGCCCTCTCGAGAGCTGTGTCCCCCCCTCCACTGCCCTCTCTCGAGAGCTGTGTCCCCCCCTCCACTGCCCTCTCTCGAGAGCTGTGTCCCCCCCTCCACTGCCCTCTCTCGAGAGCTGTGTCCCCCCCTCCACTGCCCTCTCTCGAGAGCTGTGTCCCCCCCCTCCACTGCCCTCTCTCGAGAGCTGTGTCCCCCCCCTCCACTGCCCTCTCTCGAGAGCTGTGTCCCCCCCTCCACTGCCCTCTCTCGAGCTGTGTCCCCCCTCCACTGCCCTCTCTCGAGCTGTGTCCCCCCCTCCACTGCCCTCTCTCTCTCGAGCTGTGTCCCCCCCTCCACTGCCCTCTCTCTCTCGAGCTGTGTCCCCCCCCTCCACTGCCCTCTCTCGAGCTGTGTCCCCCCCTCCACTGCCCTCTCTCGAGCTGTGTCCCCCCCCTCCACTGCCCTCTCTCGAGCTGTGTCCCCCCCTCCACTGCCCTCTCTCGAGCTGTGTCCCCCCCTCCACTGCCCTCTCTCGAGCTGTGTCCCCCCCTCCACTGCCCTCTCTCGAGCTGTGTCCCCCCCTCCACTGCCCTCTCTCGAGCTGTGTCCCCCCCCTCCACTGCCCTCTCTCGAGCTGTGTCCCCCCCTCCACTGCCCTCTCTCGAGCTGTGTCCCCCCCCTCCACTGCCCTCTCTCGAGCTGTGTCCCCCCCCTCCACTGCCCTCTCTCGAGCTGTGTCCCCCCCTCCACTGCCCTCTCTCGAGCTGTGTCCCCCCCTCCACTGCCCTCTCTCGAGCTGTGTCCCCCCTCCACTGCCCTCTCTCTCGAGCTGTGTCCCCCCCTCCACTGCCCTCTCTCTCTCTCGAGCTGTGTCCCCCCCTCCACTGCCCTCTCTCTCTCGAGCTGTGTCCCCCCTCCACTGCCCTCTCTCTCTCGAGCTGTGTCCCCCCTCCACTGCCCTCTCTCTCTCGAGCTGTGTCCCCCCCTCCACTGCCCTCTCTCTCTCGAGCTGTGTCCCCCCTCCACTGCTCTCTCTCTCTCGAGCTGTGTCCCCCCCTCCACTGCCCTCTCTCGAGCTGTGTCCCCCCCTCCACTGCCCTCTCTCGAGCTGTGTCCCCCCTCCACTGCCCTCTCTCTCGAGCTGTGTCCCCCCTCCACTGCCCTCTCTCGAGCTGTGTCCCCCCCTCCACTGCCCTCTCTCTCTCGAGCTGTGTCCCCCCTCCACTGCCCTCTCTCTCTCTCGAGCTGTGTCCCCCCTCCACTGCTCTCTCTCTCTCGAGCTGTGTCCCCCCCTCCACTGCCCTCTCTCGAGCTGTGTCCCCCCCTTCACTGCCCTCTCTCGAGCTGTGTCCCCCCTCCACTGCCCTCTCTCTCGAGCTGTGTCCCCCCTCCACTGCCCTCTCTCTCGAGCTGTGTCCCCCCCTCCACTGCCCTCTCTCTCGAGCTGTGTCCCCCCTCCACTGCCCTCTCTCGAGCTGTGTCCCCCCCCTCCACTGCCCTCTCTCTCTCGAGCTGTCCCCCCTCCACTGCCCTCTCTCTCTCGAGCTGTGTCCCCCCTCCACTGCTCTCTCTCTCTCGAGCTGTGTCCCCCCCTCCACTGCCCTCTCTCTCTCGAGCTGTGTCCCCCCCTCCACTGCCCTCTCTCGAGAGCTGTGTCCCCCCCTCCACTGCCCTCTCTCTCGAGCTGTCGCCCTCTCTCTCGAGCTGTCCCTCCCCTCCACTGCCCTCTCTCGAGCTGTGTCCCCCCCTCCACTGCCCTCTCTCGAGCTGTGTACCCCCCTCCCACTGCCCTCTCTCGAGCTGTGTACCCCCCTCCCACTGCCCTCTCTCGAGCTGTGTACCCCCTCCCACTGCCCTCTCTCGAGCTGTGTACCCCCCTCCCACTACCCTCTCTCGAGCTGTGTACCCCCCCTCCACTGCCCTCTCTCGAGCTGTACCCCCCTCCCACTGCCCTCTCTCGAGCTGTTTCCCCCCCCTCCACTGCCCTCTCTCGAGCTGTGTACCCCCCTCCCACTACCCTCTCTCTCGAGCTGTGTATCCCCCTCCACTGCCCTCTCTCGAGCTGTACCCCCCTCCACTGCCCTCTCTCGAGCTGTACCCCCCTCCCACTGCTCTCTCTCGAGCTGTTTCCCCCCCCTCCACTGCCCTCTCTCGAGCTGTGTCCCCCCTCCACTGCCCTCTCTCTCGAGCTGTGTCCCCCCTCCACTGCCCTCTCTCTCGAGCTGTGTCCCCCCCCTCCACTGCCCTCTCTCGAGCTGTGTCCCCCCCTCCACTGCCCTCTCTCTCGAGCTGTCGCCCTCTCTCTCGAGCTGTCCCCCCCTCCACTGCCCTCTCTCGAGCTGTGTCCCCCCCTCCACTGCCCTCTCTCGAGCTGTGTCCCCCCTCCACTGCCCTCTCTCAAGCTGTGTCCCCCCCTCCACTGCCCTCTCTCGAGCTGTGTCCCCCCCTTCACTGCCCTCTCTCGAGCTGTGTCCCCCCCTCCACTGCCCTCTCTCGAGCTGTGTCCCCCCCCTCCAGTGCCCCTCTCTCGAGCTGTGTCCCCCCCTCCACTGCCCTCTCTCGAGCTGTGTCCCCCCTCCACTGCCCTCTCTCAAGCTGTGTCCCGCCCTCCACTGCCCTCTCTCGAGCTGTGTCCCCCCCTCCACTGCCCCCTCTCTCGAGCTGTGTCCCCCCTCCACTGCCCTCTCTCTCTCTCGAGCTGTGTCCCCCCTCCACTGCTCTCTCTCTCTCTCGAGCTGTGTCCCCCCTCCACTGCTCTCTCTCTCTCGAGCTGTGTCCCCCCCCTTCACTGCCCTCTCTCGAGCTGTGTCCCCCCTCCACTGCCCTCTCTCTCGAGCTGTGTCCCCCCTCCACTGCCCTCTCTCTCGAGCTGTGTCCCCCCCTCCACTGCCCTCTCTCTCGAGCTGTGTCCCCCCTCCACTGCCCTCTCTCGAGCTGTGTCCCCCCCTCCACTGCCCTCTCTCTCTCGAGCTGTCCCCCTCCACTGCCCTCTCTCTCTCGAGCTGTGTCCCCCCTCCACTGCTCTCTCTCTCTCGAGCTGTGTCCCCCCCCTCCACTGCCCTCTCTCTCTCGAGCTGTGTCCCCCCCTCCACTGCCCTCTCTCGAGAGCTGTGTCCCCCCCTCCACTGCCCTCTCTCTCGAGCTGTCGCCCTCTCTCTCGAGCTGTCCTCCCCTCCACTGCCCTCTCTCGAGCTGTGTCCCCCCCTCCACTGCCCTCTCTCGAGCTGTGTACCCCCCTCCCACTGCCCTCTCTCGAGCTGTGTACCCCCCTCCCACTGCCCTCTCTCGAGCTGTGTACCCCCTCCCACTGCCCTCTCTCGAGCTGTGTACCCCCCTCCCACTACCCTCTCTCGAGCTGTGTACCCCCCTCCACTGCCCTCTCTCGAGCTGTACCCCCCTCCCACTGCCCTCTCTCGAGCTGTTTCCCCCCCCTCCACTGCCCTCTCTCGAGCTGTGTACCCCCCTCCCACTACCCTCTCTCTCGAGCTGTGTATCCCCCTCCACTGCCCTCTCTCGAGCTGTACCCCCCTCCACTGCCCTCTCTCGAGCTGTACCCCCCCTCCCACTGCTCTCTCTCGAGCTGTTTCCCCCCCTCCACTGCCCTCTCTCGAGCTGTGTCCCCCCTCCACTGCCCTCTCTCTCGAGCTGTGTCCCCCCTCCACTGCCCTCTCTCTCGAGCTGTGTCCCCCCCCTCCACTGCCCTCTCTCGAGCTGTGTCCCCCCCTCCACTGCCCTCTCTCTCGAGCTGTCGCCCTCTCTCTCGAGCTGTCCCCCCCCTCCACTGCCCTCTCTTGAGCTGTGTCCCCCCCCTCCACTGCCCTCTCTCGAGCTGTGTCCCCCCTCCACTGCCCTCTCTCAAGCTGTGTCCCCCCCTCCACTGCCCTCTCTCGAGCTGTGTCCCCCCCTTCACTGCCCTCTCTCGAGCTGTGTCCCCCCCTCCACTGCCCTCTCTCGAGCTGTGTCCCCCCCTCCAGTGCCCTCTCTCGAGCTGTGTCCCCCCCTCCACTGCCCTCTCTCGAGCTGTGTCCCCCCTCCACTGCCCTCTCTCAAGCTGTGTCCCGCCCTCCACTGCCCTCTCTCGAGCTGTGTCCCCCCCTCCACTGCCCTCTCTCTCTCGAGCTGTGTCCCCCCTCCACTGCCCTCTCTCTCGAGCTGTCGCCCTCTCTCTCGAGCTGTGTCCCCCCTCCACTGCCCTCTCTCTCGAGCTGTGTCCCCCCTCCAATGCCCTCTCTCTCGAGCTGTGTCCCCCCCTCCACTGCCCTCTCTCGAGCTGTGTCCCCCTCCACTGCCCTCTCTCGAGCTGTCCTCCCCTCCACTGCCCTCTCTCGAGCTGTGTCCCCCCCTCCACTGCCCTCTCTCGAGCTGTGTACCCCCTCCCACTGCCCTCTCTCGAGCTGTGTACCCCCCTCCCACTGCCCTCTCTCGAGCTGTGTACGCCCCTCCCACTGCCCTCTCTCGAGCTGTGTACCCCCCCTCCCACTACCCTCTCTCGAGCTGTGTACCCCCCTCCACTGCCCTCTCTCGAGCTGTACCCCCCTCCCACTGCCCTCTCTCGAGCTGTTTCCCCCCCTCCACTGCCCTCTCTCGAGCTGTGTACCCCCCTCCCACTACCCTCTCTCTCGAGCTGTGTATCCCCCTCCACTGCCCTCTCTCGAGCTGTACCCCCCTCCACTGCCCTCTCTCGAGCTGTACCCCCCTCCCACTGCTCTCTCTCGAGCTGTTTCCCCCCCCTCCACTGCCCTCTCTCGAGCTGTGTCCCCCCTCCACTGCCCTCTCTCTCGAGCTGTGTCCCCCCTCCACTGCCCTCTCTCTCGAGCTGTGTCCCCCCCTCCACTGCCCTCTCTCGAGCTGTGTCCCCCCCTCCACTGCCCTCTCTCTCGAGCTGTCGCCCTCTCTCTCGAGCTGTCCCCCCCTCCACTGCCCTCTCTCGAGCTGTGTCCCCCCCCCTCCACTGCCCTCTCTCGAGCTGTGTCCCCCCTCCACTGCCCTCTCTCAAGCTGTGTCCCCCCCTCCACTGCCCTCTCTCGAGCTGTGTCCCCCCCTTCACTGCCCTCTCTCGAGCTGTGTCCCCCCCTCCACTGCCCTCTCTCGAGCTGTGTCCCCCCCTCCAGTGCCCTCTCTCGAGCTGTGTCCCCCCCTCCACTGCCCTCTCTCGAGCTGTGTCCCCCCTCCACTGCCCTCTCTCAAGCTGTGTCCCGCCCTCCACTGCCCTCTCTCGAGCTGTGTCCCCCCCCTCCACTGCCCTCTCTCTCGAGCTGTGTCCCCCCTCCACTGCCCTCTCTCTCGAGCTGTCGCCCTCTCTCTCGAGCTGTGTCCCCCCCTCCACTGCCCTCTCTCTCGAGCTGTGTCCCCCCTCCAATGCCCTCTCTCTCGAGCTGTGTCCCCCCCTCCACTGCCCTCTCTCGAGCTGTGTCCCCCTCCACTGCCCTCTCTCGAGCTGTGTCCCCCCTCCACTGCCCTCTCTCGAGCTGTGTCCCTCCCTCCACTGCCCTCTCTCGAGCTGTGTCCCCCCCTCCACTGCCCTCTCTCGAGCTGTGTCCCCCCCTCCACTGCCCTCTCTCGAGCTGTGTCCCCCCCTCCACTGCCCTCCTCTCGAGCTGTGTCCCCCCTCCACTGCCCTCTCTCGAGCTGTGTCCCCCCCTCCACTGCCCTCTCTCGAGCTGTGTCCCCCCTCCACTGCCCTCTCTCGAGCTGTGTCCCCCCCTCCACTGCCCTCTCTCGAGCTGTGTCCCCCCTCCACTGCCCTCCCCCTCCACTGCCCTCTCTCGAGCTGTGTCCCCCCTCCACTGCCCTCTCTCGAGCTGTGTCCCCCCTCCACTGCCCTCTCTCGAGCTGTGTCCCCCCCTCCACTGCCCTCTCTCGAGCTGTGTCCCCCCTCCACTGCCCTCTCTCGAGCTGTGTCCCCCCCCTCCACTGCCCTCTCTCGAGCTGTGTCCCCCTCCACTGCCCTCTCTCGAGCTGTGTCCCCCCTCCACTGCCCTCTCTCGAGCTGTGTCCCTCCCTCCACTGCCCTCTCTCGAGCTGTGTCCCCCCCCTCCACTGCCCTCTCTCGAGCTGTGTCCCCCCTCCACTGCCCTCTCTCGAGCTGTGTCCCCCCCTCCACTGCCCTCTCTCGAGCTGTGTCCCCCCCTCCACTGCCCTCTCTCGAGCTGTGTCCCCCCCCTCCACTGCCCTCTCTCGAGCTGTGTCCCCCCCTCCACTGCCCTCTCTCGAGCTGTGTCCCCCCCTCCACTGCCCTCTCTCGAGCTGTGTCCCCCCCTCCACTGCCCTCTCTCGAGCTGTGTCCCCCCTCCACTGCCCTCTCTCAAGCTGTGTCCCCCCCTCCACTGCCCTCTCTCGAGCTGTGTCCCCCCCTTCACTGCCCTCTCTCGAGCTGTGTCCCCCCCTCCACTGCCCTCTCTCGAGCTGTGTCCCCCCCTCCACTGCCCTCTCTCGAGCTGTGTCCCCCCCTCCAGTGCCCTCTCTCGAGCTGTGTCCCCCCCTCCACTGCCCTCTCTCGAGCTGTGTCCCCCGCCCCTCCACTGCCCTCTCTCAAGCTGTGTCCCGCCCTCCACTGCCCTCTCTCGAGCTGTGTCCCCCCCTCCACTGCCCTCTCTCTCGAGCTGTGTCCCCCCTCCACTGCCCTCTCTCTCGAGCTGTCGCCCTCTCTCTCGAGCTGTGTCCCCCCTCCACTGCCCTCTCTCTCGAGCTGTGTCCCCCCTCCAATGCCCTCTCTCTCGAGCTGTGTCCCCCCCTCCACTGCCCTCTCTCGAGCTGTGTCCCCCTCCACTGCCCTCTCTCGAGCTGTGTCCCCCCTCCACTGCCCTCTCTCGAGCTGTGTCCCTCCCTCCACTGCCCTCTCTCGAGCTGTGTCCCCCCCCTCCACTGCCCTCTCTCGAGCTGTGTCCCCCCCTCCACTGCCCTCTCTCGAGCTGTGTCCCCCCTCCACTGCCCTCTCTCGAGCTGTGTCCCCCCCTCCACTGCCCTCTCTCGAGCTGTGTCCCCCCTCCACTGCCCTCTCTCGAGCTGTGTCCCCCCTCCACTGCCCTCTCTCGAGCTGTGTCCCCCCCTCCACTGCCCTCTCTCGAGCTGTGTCCCCCCTCCACTGCCCTCTCTCGAGCTGTGTCCCCCCTCCACTGCCCTCTCGAGCTGTGTCCCCCCCTCCACTGCCCTCTCTCGAGCTGTGTCCCCCCTCCACTGCCCTCTCTCGAGCTGTGTCCCCCCCTCCACTGCCCTCTCTCGAGCTGTGTCCCCCTCCACTGCCCTCTCTCGAGCTGTGTCCCCCCTCCACTGCCCTCTCTCGAGCTGTGTCCCTCCCTCCACTGCCCTCTTTCGAGCTGTGTCCCCCCCCTCCACTGCCCTCTCTCGAGCTGTGTCCCCCCTCCACTGCCCTCTCTCGAGCTGTGTCCCCCCCCTCCACTGCCCTCTCTCGAGCTGTGTCCCCCCTCCACTGCCCTCTCTCGAGCTGTGTCCCCCCCCTCCACTGCCCTCTCTCGAGCTGTGTCCCCCCTCCACTACCCTCTCTCGAGCTGTGTCCCCCCCTCCACTGCCCTCTCTCTCGAGCTGTGTCCCCCCCTCCACTGCCCTCTCTCTCGAGCTGTGTCCCCCCTCCACTGCCCTCTCTCGAGCTGTGTCCCCCCCTCCACTGCCCTCTCTCGAGCTGTGTCCCCCCTCCACTGCCCTCTCTCGAGCTGTGTAACCCCCTCCACTGCCCTCTCTCTCGAGCTGTGTCCCCCCTCCACTGCCCTCTCTCTCTCGAGCTGTCGCCCTCTCTCTCGAGCTGTGTCCCCCCCTCCACTGCCCTCTCTCTCGAGCTGTGTCCCCCCTCCACTGCCCTCTCTCTCGAGCTGTGTCCCCCCTCCACTGCCCTCTCTCGAGCTGTGTCCCCCCTCCACTGCCCTCTCTCGAGCTGTGTAACCCCCTCCACTGCCCTCTCTCGAGCTGTGTCCCCCCCTCCACTGCCCTCTCTCTCTCGAGCTGTGTCCCCCCTCCACTGCCCTCTCTCTCTCGAGCTGTGTCCCCCCTCCACTGCCCTCTCTCTCGAGCTGTCGCCCTCTCTCTCGAGCTGTGTCCCCCCCTCCACTGCCCTCTCTCTCGAGCTGTGTCCCCCCCTCCACTGCCCTCTCTCTTGAGCTGTGTCCCCCCCTCCACTGCCCTCTCTCTCGAGCTGTGTCCCCCCCTCCACTGCCCTCTCTCGAGCTGTGTCCCCCCCTCCACTGCCCTCTCTCGAGCTGTGTCCCCCCCTCCACTGCCCTCTCTCTCGAGCTGTGTCCCCCCCTCCACTGCCCTCTCTCTCGAGCTGTGTCCCCCCCTCCACTGCCCTCTCTCTCGAGCTGTGTCCCCCCCTCCACTGCCCTCTCTCGAGCTGTGTCCCCCCTCCACTGCCCTCTCTCTCTCGAGCTGTGTCCCCCCTCCACTGCCCTCTCTCTCTCGAGCTGTCGCCCTCTCTCTCTCGAGCTGTGTCCCCCCCCTCCACTGCCCTCTCTCGAGCTGTGTCCCCCCTCCACTGCCCTCTCTCGAGCTGTGTCCCCCCCTCCACTGCCCTCTCTCGAGCTGTGTCCCCCCCTCCACTGCCCTCTCTCGAGCTGTGTCCCCCCCTCCACTGCCCTCTCTCGAGCTGTGTCCCCCCCTCCACTGCCCTCTCTCGAGCTGTGTCCCCCCCTCCACTGCCCTCTCTCTCGAGCTGTGTCCCCCCCTCCACTGCCCTCTCTCGAGCTGTGTCCCCCCTCCACTGCCCTCTCTCTCGAGCTGTCGCCCTCTCTCTCTCGAGCTGTGTCCCCCCCTCCACTGCCCTCTCTCGAGCTGTGTCCCCCCTCCACTGCCCTCTCTCGAGCTGTGTCCCCCCCTCCACTGCCCTCTCTCGAGCTGTGTCCCCCCCTCCACTGCCCTCTCTCGAGCTGTGTCCCCCCCTCCACTGCCCTCTCTCGAGCTGTGTCCCCCCTCCACTGCCCTCTCTCGAGCTGTGTCCCCCCCTCCACTGCCCTCTCTCGAGCTGTGTCCCCCCTCCACTGCCCTCTCTCGAGCTGTGTACCCCCTCCCACTGCCCTCTCTCGAGCTGTGTACCCCCCTCCCACTACCCTCTCTCGAGCTGTGTACCCCCCTCCCACTGCCCCCTCTCGAGCTGTGTCCCCCCCTCCACTGCCCTCTCTCTCGAGCTGTACCCCCCTCCCACTGCCCTCTCTCGAGCTGTGTCCCCCCTCCACTGCCCTCTCTCGAGCTGTGTCCCCCCCTCCACTGCCCTCTCTCTCGAGCTGTGTCCCCCCCTCCACTGCCCTCTCTCGAGCTGTGTCCCCCCCCTCCACTGCCCTCTCTCTCTCGAGCTGTGTCCCCCCTCCCACTGCCCTCTCTCGAGCTGTGTACCCCCCTCCCACTGCCCTCTCTCGAGCTGTGTACCCCCTCCCACTGCCCTCTCTCGAGCTGTGTACCCCCCTCCCACTACCCTCTCTCTCGAGCTGTGTACCCCCCTCCACTGCCCTCTCTCTCGAGCTGTACCCCCCTCCACTGCCCTCTCTCGAGCTGTACCCCCCTCCACTGCCCTCTCTCGAGCTGTACCCCCCTCCCACTGCCCTCTCTCGAGCTGTTTCCCCCCCTCCACTGCCCTCTCTCGAGCTGTGTCCTCCCCTCCACTGCCCTCTCTCTCTAGCTGTGTCCCCCCCTCCACTGCCCTCTCTCTCGAGCTGTGTTCCCCCCTCCACTGCCCTCTCTCGAGCTGTGTCCCCCCCTCCACTGCCCTCTCTCTCGAGCTGTCGCCCTCTCTCTCGAGCTGTCCCCCCCTCCACTGCCCTCTCTCGAGCTGTTTCCCCCCCTCCACTGCCCTCTCTCGAGCTGTGTCCCCCCCTTCACTGCCCTCTCTCGAGCTGTGTCCCCCCCTCCACTGCCCTCTCTCGAGCTGTGTCCCCCCTCCACTGCCCTCTCTCGAGCTGTGTCCCCCCCTCCACTGCCCTCTCTCTCGAGCTGTGTCCCCCCTCCACTGCCCTCTCTCTCGAGCTGTCGCCGTCTCTCGAGCTGTGTCCCCCCTCCACTGCCCTCTCTCTCGAGCTGTGTCCCCCCTCCACTGCCCTCTCTCTCGAGCTGTGTCCCCCCTCCACTGCCCTCTCTCTCGAGCTGTGTCCCCCCCTCCACTGCCCTCTCTCTCGAGCTGTGTCCCCCCCTCCACTACCCTCTCTCTCGAGCTGTGTCCCCCCCTCCACTGCCCTCTCTCGAGCTGTGTCCCCCCCTCCACTGCCCTCTCTCGAGCTGTGTCCCCCTCCACTGCCCTCTCTCGAGCTGTGTCCCTCCCTCCACTGCCCTCTCTCGAGCTGTGTCCCTCCCTCCACTGCCCTCTCTCGAGCTGTGTCCCTCCCTCCACTGCCCTCTCTAGAGCTGTGTCCCTCCCTCCACTGCCCTCTCTCGAGCTGTGTCCCCCCCTCCACTGCCCTCTCTGGAGCTGTGTCCCCCCTCCACTGCCCTCTCTCTCGAGCTGTGTCCCCCCCTCCACTGCCCTCTCTCTCGAGCTGTGTCCCCCCCTCCACTGCCCTCTCTCTCGAGCTGTGTCCCCCCCTCCACTGCCCTCTCTCGAGCTGTGTCCCCCCTCCACTGCCCTCTCTCTCGAGCTGTGTCCCCCCTCCACTGCCCTCTCTCTCTAGCTGTGTCCCCCCCTCCACTGCCCTCTCTCTCGAGCTGTGTCCCCCCCTCCACTGCCCTCTCTCTCGAGCTGTGTCCCCCCCTCCACTGCCCTCTCTCTCGAGCTGTGTCCCCCCCTCCACTGCCCTCTCTCTCTCGAGCTGTGTCCCCCCCCTCCACTGCCCTCTCTCTCTCTCGCTGTGTCCCCCCTCCACTGCCCTCTCTCTCGAGCTGTGTCCCCCCCTCCACTGCCCTCTCTCTCGAGCTGTGTCCCCCCTCCACTGCCCTCTCTCTCGAGCTGTGTCCCCCCTCCACTGCCCTCTCTCTCTCTCGAGCTGTCGCCCTCTCTCTCGAGCTGTGCCCCCCCCTCCACTGCCCTCTCTCTCGAGCTGTGTCCCCCCTCCACTGCCCTCTCTCGAGCTGTGTCCCCCCCTCCACTGCCCTCTCTCGAGCTGTGTCCCCCCCCTCCACTGCCCCCTCTCTCGCTGTGTAACCCCCTCCACTGCCCTCTCTCTCGAGCTGTGTCCCCCCTCCACTGCCCTCTCTCTCTCGAGCTGTCGCCCTCTCTCTCGAGCTGTGTCCCCCCCTCCACTGCCCTCTCTCTCGAGCTGTGTCCCCCCTCCACTGCCCTCTCTCGAGCTGTGTCCCCCCCTCCACTGCCCTCTCTCGAGCTGTGTCCCCCCCTCCACTGCCCTCTCTCGAGCTGTGTCCCCCCTCCACTGCCCTCTCTCGAGCTGTGTAACCCCCTCCACTGCCCTCTCTCGAGCTGTGTCCCCCCCCTCCACTGCCCTCTCTCTCTCGAGCTGTGTCCCCCCTCCACTGCCCTCTCTCTCTCGAGCTGTGTCCCCCCTCCACTGCCCTCTCTCTCGAGCTGTCGCCCTCTCTCTCGAGCTGTGTCCCCCCCTCCACTGCCCTCTCTCTCGAGCTGTGTCCCCCCCTCCACTGCCCTCTCTCTCGAGCTGTGTCCCCCCTCCACTGCCCTCTCTCTCGAGCTGTCCCCCCTCCACTGCCCTCTCTCTCGAGCTGTGTCCCCCCCTCCACTGCCCTCTCTCTTGAGCTGTTTCCCCCCCTCCACTGCCCTCTCTCTCGAGCTGTGTCCCCCCCTCCACTGCCCTCTCTCTCGAGCTGTGTCCCCCCTCCACTGCCCTCTCTCTCGAGCTGTGTCCCCCCCTCCACTGCCCTCTCTCGAGCTGTGTCCCCCCCTCCACTGCCCTCTCTGTCTCGAGCTGTGTCCCCCCTCCCACTGCCCTCTCTCTCGAGCTGTGTACCCCCCTCCCACTGCCATCTCTCGAGCTGTGTACCCCCTCCCACTGCCCTCTCTCGAGCTGTGTACCCCCCTCCCACTATTCTCTCTCGAGCTGTGTCCCCCCTTCACTGCCCTCTCTCTCGAGCTGTGTCCCCCCTCCACTGCCCTCTCTCGAGCTGTGTCTCCCCCTCCACTGCCCTCTCTCGAGCTGTGTCCCCCCTCCACTGCCCTCTCTCTCGAGCTGTGTAACCCCCTCCACTGCCCTCTCTCTCGAGCTGTGTCCCCCCTCCACTGCCCTCTCTCTCTCGAGCTGTCGCCCTCTCTCTCGAGCTGTGTCCCCCCCTCCACTGCCCTCTCTCTCGAGCTGTGTCCCCCCTCCACTGCCCTCTCTCGAGCTGTGTCCCCCCCTCCACTGCCCTCTCTCGAGCTGTGTCCCCCCCTCCACTGCCCTCTCTCGAGCTGTGTAACCCCCTCCACTGCCCTCTCTCGAGCTGTGTCCCCCCCTCCACTGCCCTCTCTCTCTCGAGCTGTGTCCCCCCTCCACTGCCCTCTCTCTCTCGAGCTGTGTCCCCCCTCCACTGCCCTCTCTCTCGAGCTGTCGCCCTCTCTCTCGAGCTGTGTGTCCCCCCCTCCACTGCCCTCTCTCTCGAGCTGTGTCCCCCCCTCCACTGCCCTCTCTCTCGAGCTGTGTCCCCCTCCACTGCCCTCTCTCGAGCTGTGTCCCCCCCTCCACTGCCCTCTCTCGAGCTGTGTCCCCCCCTCCACTGCCCTCTCTCGAGCTGTGTCCCCCCCTCCACTGCCCTCTCTCGAGCTGTGTCCCCCCCTCCACTGCCCTCTCTCGAGCTGTGTCCCCCCCTCCACTGCCCTCTCTCGAGCTGTGTCCCCCCTCCACTGCCCTCTCTCTCTCGAGCTGTGTCCCCCCTCCACTGCTCTCTCTCTCGAGCTGTCGCCCTCTCTCTCTCGAGCTGTGTCCCCCCCTCCACTGCCCTCTCTCGAGCTGTGTCCCCCCCTCCACTGCCCTCTGTCGAGCTGTGTCCCCCCCTCCACTGCCCTCTCTCGAGCTGTGTCCCCCCTCCACTGCCCTCTCTCGAGCTGTGTCCCCCCCTCCACTGCCCTCTCTCGAGCTGTGTCCCCCCCTCCACTGCCCTCTCTCGAGCTGTGTCCCCCCCTTCACTGCCCTCTCTCGAGCTGTGTCCCCCCCTCCACTGCCCTCTCTCGAGCTGTGTCCCCCCCCTCCACTGCCCTCTCTCGAGCTGTGTCCCCCCTCCACTGCCCTCTCTCGAGCTGTGTCCCGCCCTCCACTGCCCTCTCTCGAGCTGTGTCCCCCCTCCACTGCCCTCTCTCTCGAGCTGTGTCCCCCCTCCACTGCCCTCTCTCTCGAGCTGTGTCCCCCCTCCACTGCCCTCTCTCTCGAGCTGTGTCCCCCCCTCCACTGCCCTCTCTCTCGAGCTGTGTCCCCCCTCCACTGCCCTCTCTCTCGAGCTGTGTCCCCCCCTCCACTGCCCTCTCTCGAGCTGTGTCCCCCTCCACTGCCCTCTCTCGAGCTGTGTCCCCCCTCCACTGCCCTCTCTCGAGCTGTGTCCCTCCCTCCACTGCCCTCTCTCGAGCTGTGTCCCTCCCTCCACTGCCCTCTCTCGAGCTGTGTCCCTCCCTCCACTGCCCTCTCTGGAGCTGTGTCCCCCCCTCCACTGCCCTCTCTGGAGCTGTGTCCCCCCTCCACTGCCCTCTCTCTCGAGCTGTGTCCCCCCCTCCACTGCCATCTCTCTCGAGCTGTGTCCCCCCTCCACTGCCATCTCTCTCGAGCTGTGTCCCCCCTCCACTGCCCTCTCTCGAGCTGTGTCCCCCCTCCACTGCCCTCTCTCTCGAGCTGTGTCCCCCTCCACTGCTCTCTCTCTCGAGCTGTCGCCCTCTCTCTCTCGAGCTGTGTCCCCCCCTCCACTGCCCTCTCTCGAGCTGTGTCCCCCCCTCCACTGCCCTCTCTCGAGCTGTGTCCCCCCTCCACTGCCCTCTCTCGAGCTGTGTCCCCCCCTCCACTGCCCTCTCTCGAGCTGTGTCCCCCCCTCCACTGCCCTCTCTCGAGCTGTGTCCCCCCCTCCACTGCCCTCTCTCTCGAGCTGTGTCCCCCCCTCCACTGCCCTCTCTCTCGAGCTGTGTCCCCCCCTCCACTGCCCTCTCTCTCGAGCTGTGTCCCCCCCTCCACTGCCCTCTCTCTCGAGCTGTGTCCCCCCCTCCACTGCCCTCTCTCTCGAGCTGTGTCCCCCCCTCCACTGCCCTCTCTCTCGAGCTGTGTCCCCCCTCCACTGCCCTCTCTCTCGAGCTGTGTCCCCCCCTCCACTGCCCTCTCTCTCGAGCTGTGTCCCCCCTCCACTGCCCTCTCTCTCGAGCTGTGTCCCCCCTCCACTGCCCTCTCTCTCTCGAGCTGTCGCCCTCTCTCTCGAGCTGTGTCCCCCCCTCCACTGCCCTCTCTCTCGAGCTGTGTCCCCCCCTCCACTGCCCTCTCTCTCGAGCTGTGTCCCCCCTCCACTGCCCTCTCTCGAGCTGTGTCCCCCCCTCCACTGCCCTCTCTCGAGCTGTGTCCCCCCCTCCACTGCCCTCTCTCGAGCTGTGTCCCCCCCTCCACTGCCCTCTCTCTCGCTGTGTAACCCCCTCCACTGCCCTCTCTCTCGAGCTGTGTCCCCCCTCCACTGCCCTCTCTCTCTCGAGCTGTCGCCCTCTCTCTCGAGCTGTGTCCCCCCCTCCACTGCCCTCTCTCTCGAGCTGTGTCCCCCCTCCACTGCCCTCTCTCGAGCTGTGTCCCCCCCTCCACTGCCCTCTCTCGAGCTGTGTCCCCCCCCTCCACTGCCCTCTCTCGAGCTGTGTCCCCCCTCCACTGCCCTCTCTCGAGCTGTGTAACCCCCTCCACTGCCCTCTCTCGAGCTGTGTCCCCCCCTCCACTGCCCTCTCTCTCTCGAGCTGTGTCCCCCCTCCACTGCCCTCTCTCTCTCGAGCTGTGTCCCCCCTCCACTGCCCTCTCTCTCTCGAGCTGTCGCCCTCTCTCTAGAGCTGTGTCCCCCCCTCCACTGCCCTCTCTCTCGAGCTGTGTCCCCCCCTCCACTGCCCTCTCTCTCGAGCTGTGTCCCCCCCTCCACTGCCCTCTCTCTCGAGCTGTGTCCCCCCCTCCACTGCCCTCTCTCTCGAGCTGTGTCCCCCCTCCACTGCCCTCTCTCTCGAGCTGTGTCCCCCCCTCCACTGCCCTCTCTCTTGAGCTGTTTCCCCCCCTCCACTGCCCGCTCTCTCGAGCTGTGTCCCCCCCTCCACTGCCCTCTCTCTCGAGCTGTGTCCCCCCTCCACTGCCCTCTCTCTCGAGCTGTGTCCCCCCCTCCACTGCCCTCTCTCGAGCTGTGTCCCCCCCTCCACTGCCCTCTCTGTCTCGAGCTGTGTCCCCCCTCCCACTGCCCTCTCTCTCGAGCTGTGTACCCCCCTCCCACTGCCCTCTCTCGAGCTGTGTACCCCCTCCCACTGCCCTCTCTCGAGCTGTGTACCCCCTCCCACTATTCTCTCTCGAGCTGTGTCCCCCCTTCACTGCCCTCTCTCTCGAGCTGTGTCCCCCCTCCACTGCCCTCTCTCGAGCTGTGTCCCCCCCTCCACTGCCATCTCTCGAGCTGTGTCCCCCCTCCACTGCCCTCTCTCGCGCGCTGTGTCCCCCCTCCACTGCCCTCTCTCGAGCTGTGTCCCCCCTCCACTGCCCTCTCTCGAGCTGTGTAACCCCCTCCACTGCCCTCTCTCGAGCTGTGTCCCCCCTCCACTGCCCTCTCTCTCTCGAGCTGTGTCCCCCCTCCACTGCCCTCTCTCTCTCGAGCTGTGTCCCCCCTCCACTGCCCTCTCTCTCGAGCTGTCGCCCTCTCTCTCGAGCTGTGTGTCCCCCCCTCCACTGCCCTCTCTCTCGAGCTGTGTCCCCCCCCTCCACTGCCCTCTCTCTCGAGCTGTGTCCCCCTCCACTGCCCTCTCTCGAGCTGTGTCCCCCCCTCCACTGCCCTCTCTCGAGCTGTGTCCCCCCCTCCACTGCCCTCTCTCGAGCTGTGTCCCCCCCTCCACTGCCCTCTCTCGAGCTGTGTCCCCCCCTCCACTGCCCTCTCTCGAGCTGTGTCCCCCCCTCCACTGCCCTCTCTCGAGCTGTGTCCCCCCCTCCACTGCCCTCTCTCGAGCTGTGTCCCCCCCTCCACTGCCCTCTCTCGAGCTGTGTCCCCCCTCCACTGCCCTCTCTCTCTCGAGCTGTGTCCCCCCTCCACTGCTCTCTCTCTCGAGCTGTCGCCCTCTCTCTCTCGAGCTGTGTCCCCCCCTCCACTGCCATCTCTCGAGCTGTGTCCCCCCTCCACTGCCCTCTGTCGAGCTGTGTCCCCCCTCCACTGCCCTCTCTCGAGCTGTGTCCCCCCCTCCACTGCCCTCTCTCGAGCTGTGTCCCCCCCTCCACTGCCCTCTCTCGAGCTGTGTCCCCCCCTCCACTGCCCTCTCTCGAGCTGTGTCCCCCCCTCCACTGCCCTCTCTCGAGCTGTGTCCCCCCCCTCCACTGCCCTCTCTCGAGCTGTGTCCCCCCCTCCACTGCCCTCTCTCGAGCTGTGTCCCCCCCTCCACTGCCCTCTCTCGAGCTGTGTCCCCCCTCCACTGCCCTCTCTCGAGCTGTGTCCCCCCTCCACTGCCATCTCTCGAGCTGTGTCCCCCCCTCCACTGCCCTCTCTCGAGCTGTGTCCCCCCCCTCCACTGCCCTCTCTCGAGCTTTGTCCCCCCTCCACTACCCTCTCTCGAGCTGTGTCCCCCCCTCCACTGCCCTCTCTCGAGCTGTGTCCCCCCCCTCCACTACCCTCTCTCGAGCTGTGTCCCCCCCTCCACTGCCCTCTTTCGAGCTGTGTCCCCCCCTCCACTGCCCTCTCTCGAGCTGTGTCCCCCCCTGCACTTCCCTCTCTCTCGAGCTGTGTCCCCCCTCCACTGCCCTCTCTCGAGCTGTGTCCCCCCCTCCACTGCCCTCTCTCGAGCTGTGTCCCCCCCTCCACTGCCCTCTCTCGAGCTGTGTCCCCCCCTCCACTGCCCTCTCTCTCGAGCTGTGTCACCCCCTCCACTGCCCTCTCTCGAGCTGTGTCCCCCCCTCCACTGCCCTCTCTCTCGAGCTGTGTCCCCCCCTCCACTGCCCTCTCTCGAGCTGTGTCCCCCCTCCACTGCCCTCTCTCTCTCTCGAGCTGTGTCCCCCCTCTACTGCCCTCTCTCGAGAGCTGTGTCCCCCCCCTCCACTGCCCTCTCTCGAGAGCTGTGTCCCCCCCCTCCACTGCCCTCTCTCTCGAGAGCTGTGTCCCCCCCTCCACTGCCCTCTCTCGAGAGCTGTGTCCCCCCCCTCCACTGCCCTCTCTCGAGAGCTGTGTCCCCCCCTCCACTGCCCTCTATCGAGAGCTGTGTCCCCCCCTCCACTGCCCTCTCTCGAGAGCTGTGTCCCCCCCTCCACTGCCCTCTCTCGAGAGCTGTGTCCCCCCCCTCCACTGCCCTCTCTCGAGAGCTGTGTCCCCCCCTCCACTGCCTTCTCTCGAGAGCTGTGTCTCCCCTCCACTGCCCTCTCTCGAGAGCTGTGTCTCCCCTCCACTGCCCTCTCTCGAGAGCTGTGTCTCCCCTCCACTGCCCTCTCTCTCGAGCTGTGTCCCCCCCTCCACTGCCCTCTCTCTCGAGCTGTGTCCCCCCCTCCACTGCCCTCTCTCGAGCTGTGTCCCCCCCTCCACTGCCCTCTCTCGAGAGCTGTGTCCCCCCCTCCACTGCCCTCTCTCTCGAGCTGTGTCCCCCCCTCCACTGCCCTCTCTCGAGCTGTGTCCCCCCCTCCACTGCCCTCTCTCTCTCGAGCTGTGTCCCCCCTCCACTGCTCTCTCTCGAGCTGTGTCCCCCGCCTCCACTGCCCTCTCTCGAGCTGTGTCCCCCCTCCACTGCCCTCTCTCTCGAGCTGTGTCCCCCCTCCACTGCCCTCTCTCTCGAGCTGTGTCCCCCCTCCACTGCCCTCTCTCTCGAGCTGTGTCCCCCCTCCACTGCCCTCTCTCGAGCTGTGTCCCCCCCTCCACTGCCCTCTCTCTCTCGAGCTGTGTCCCCCCTCCACTGCCCTCTCTCTCTCGAGCTGTGTCCCCCCTCCACTGCCCTCTCTCTCTCGAGCTGTGTCCCCCCTCCACTGCCCTCTCTCGAGCTGTGTCCCCCCCTCCACTGCCCTCTCTCGAGCTGTGTCCCCCCCTCCACTGCCCTCTCTCGAGCTGTGTCCCCCCCCTCCACTGCCCTCTCTCGAGCTGTGTCCCCCCCCTCCACTGCCCTCTCTCGAGCTGTGTCCCCCCCTCCACTGCCCTCTCTCGAGCTGTGTCCCCCCCTCCACTGCCCTCTCTCGAGCTGTGTCCCCCCTCCACTGCCCTCTCTCGAGCTGTGTCCCCCCCTCCACTGCCCTCTCTCGAGCTGTGTCCCCCCCTCCACTGCCCTCTCTCGAGCTGTGTCCCCCCCTCCACTGCCCTCTCTCGAGCTGTGTCCCCCCTCCACTGCCCTCTCTCGAGCTGTGTACCCCCCCTCCCACTACCCTCTCTCGAGCTGTGTACCCCCCTCCCACTGCCCCCTCTCGAGCTGTGTCCCCCCCTCCACTGCCCTCTCTCTCGAGCTGTACCCCCCTCCCACTGCCCTCTCTCGAGCTGTGTCCCCCCCTCCACTGCCCTCTCTCGAGCTGTGTCCCCCCCTCCACTGCCCTCTCTCGAGCTGTGTCCCCCCCTCCACTGCCCTCTCTCTCTCGAGCTGTGTCCCCCCTCCCACTGCCCTCTCTCGAGCTGTGTACCCCCCTCCCACTGCCCTCTCTCGAGCTGTGTACCCCCTCCCACTGCCCTCTCTCGAGCTGTGTACCCCCCTCCCACTACCCTCTCTCTCGAGCTGTGTACCCCCCTCCACTGCCCTCTCTCTCGAGCTGTACCCCCCTCCACTGCCCTCTCTCGAGCTGTCCCCCCCTCCACTGCCCTCTCTCGAGCTGTGTCCCCCCCTCCACTGCCCTCTCTCGAGCTGTGTCCCCCCCTCCACTGCCCTCTCTCGAGCTGTGTCCTCCCCTCCACTGCCCTCTCTCTCTAGCTGTGTCCCCCCCCTCCACTGCCCTCTCTCTCGAGCTGTGTTCCCCCCTCCACTGCCCTCTCTCGAGCTGTGTCCCCCCCTCCACTGCCCTCTCTCTCGAGCTGTCGCCCTCTCTCTCGAGCTGTCCCCCCCTCCACTGCCCTCTCTCGAGCTGTGTCCCCCCCTCCACTGCCCTCTCTCTCGAGCTGTGTCCCCCCTCCACTGCCCTCTCTCTCGAGCTGTGTCCCCCCTCCACTGCCCTCTCTCTCTCTCGAGCTGTCGCCCTCTCTCTCGAGCTGTGCCCCCCCCTCCACTGCCCTCTCTCTCGAGCTGTGTCCCCCCTCCACTGCCCTCTCTCGAGCTGTGTCCCCCCCTCCACTGCCCTCTCTCGAGCTGTGTCCCCCCCTCCACTGCCCCCTCTCTCGCTGTGTAACCCCCTCCACTGCCCTCTCTCTCGAGCTGTGTCCCCCCTCCACTGCCCTCTCTCTCTCGAGCTGTCGCCCTCTCTCTCGAGCTGTGTCCCCCCTCCACTGCCCTCTCTCTCGAGCTGTGTCCCCCCTCCACTGCCCTCTCTCGAGCTGTGTCCCCCCCCTCCACTGCCCTCTCTCGAGCTGTGTCCCCCCCCTCCACTGCCCTCTCTCGAGCTGTGTCCCCCTCCACTGCCCTCTCTCGAGCTGTGTAACCCCCTCCACTGCCCTCTCTCGAGCTGTGTCCCCCCCTCCACTGCCCTCTCTCTCTCGAGCTGTGTCCCCCCTCCACTGCCCTCTCTCTCTCGAGCTGTGTCCCCCCTCCACTGCCCTCTCTCTCGAGCTGTCGCCCTCTCTCTCGAGCTGTGTCCCCCCCCTCCACTGCCCTCTCTCTCGAGCTGTGTCCCCCCCCTCCACTGCCCTCTCTCTCGAGCTGTGTCCCCCCCCTCCACTGCCCTCTCTCTCGAGCTGTCCCCCCTCCACTGCCCTCTCTCTCGAGCTGTGTCCCCCCCTCCACTGCCCTCTCTCTTGAGCTGTTTCCCCCCCTCCACTGCCCTCTCTCTCGAGCTGTGTCCCCCCTCCACTGCCCTCTCTCTCGAGCTGTGTCCCCCCTCCACTGCCCTCTCTCTCGAGCTGTGTCCCCCCCTCCACTGCCCTCTCTCGAGCTGTGTCCCCCCCCTCCACTGCCCTCTCTGTCTCGAGCTGTGTCCCCCCTCCCACTGCCCTCTCTCTCGAGCTGTGTACCCCCCTCCCACTGCCATCTCTCGAGCTGTGTACCCCCTCCCACTGCCCTCTCTCGAGCTGTGTACCCCCCTCCCACTATTCTCTCTCGAGCTGTGTCCCCCCTTCACTGCCCTCTCTCTCGAGCTGTGTCCCCCCTCCACTGCCCTCTCTCGAGCTGTGTCTCCCCCTCCACTGCCCTCTCTCGAGCTGTGTCCCCCCTCCACTGCCCTCTCTCGAGCTGTGTAACCCCGTCCACTGCCCTCTCTCTCGAGCTGTGTCCCCCCTCCACTGCCCTCTCTCTCTCGAGCTGTCGCCCTCTCTCTCGAGCTGTGTCCCCCCCCTCCACTGCCCTCTCTCTCGAGCTGTGTCCCCCCTCCACTGCCCTCTCTCGAGCTGTGTCCCCCCCTCCACTGCCCTCTCTCGAGCTGTGTCCCCCCCTCCACTGCCCTCTCTCGAGCTGTGTAACCCCCTCCACTGCCCTCTCTCGAGCTGTGTCCCCCCCTCCACTGCCCTCTCTCTCTCGAGCTGTGTCCCCCCTCCACTGCCCTCTCTCTCTCGAGCTGTGTCCCCCCTCCACTGCCCTCTCTCTCGAGCTGTCGCCCTCTCTCTCGAGCTGTGTGTCCCCCCCTCCACTGCCCTCTCTCTCAAGCTGTGTCCCCCCCTCCACTGCCCTCTCTCTCGAGCTGTGTCCCCCTCCACTGCCCTCTCTCGAGCTGTGTCCCCCCCTCCACTGCCCTCTCTCGAGCTGTGTCCCCCCCTCCACTGCCCTCTCTCGAGCTGTGTCCCCCCCTCCACTGCCCTCTCTCGAGCTGTGTCCCCCCCTCCACTGCCCTCTCTCGAGCTGTGTCCCCCCTCCACTGCCCTCTCTCTCTCGAGCTGTGTCCCCCCTCCACTGCTCTCTCTCTCGAGCTGTCGCCCTCTCTCTCTCGAGCTGTGTCCCCCCCTCCACTGCCCTCTCTCGAGCTGTGTCCCCCCCTCCACTGCCCTCTGTCGAGCTGTGTCCCCCCCCTCCACTGCCCTCTCTCGAGCTGTGTCCCCCCTCCACTGCCCTCTCTCGAGCTGTGTCCCCCCCTCCACTGCCCTCTCTCGAGCTGTGTCCCCCCCTCCACTGCCCTCTCTCGAGCTGTGTCCCCCCCTTCACTGCCCTCTCTCGAGCTGTGTCCCCCCCTCCACTGCCCTCTCTCGAGCTGTGTCCCCCCCTCCACTGCCCTCTCTCGAGCTGTGTCCCCCCTCCACTGCCCTCTCTCGAGCTGTGTCCCGCCCTCCACTGCCCTCTCTCGAGCTGTGTCCCCCCTCCACTGCCCTCTCTCTCGAGCTGTGTCCCCCCTCCACTGCCCTCTCTCTCGAGCTGTCGCCCTCTCTCGAGCTGTGTCCCCCCTCCACTGCCCTCTCTCTCGAGCTGTGTCCCCCCTCCACTGCCCTCTCTCTCGAGCTGTGTCCCCCCTCCACTGCCCTCTCTCTCGAGCTGTGTCCCCCCCTCCACTGCCCTCTCTCTCGAGCTGTGTCCCCCCCCTCCACTGCCCTCTCTCTCGAGCTGTGTCCCCCCCTCCACTGCCCTCTCTCGAGCTGTGTCCCCCCCTCCACTGCCCTCTCTTGAGCTGTGTCCCCCCTCCACTGCCCTCTCTCGAGCTGTGTCCCCCCTCCACTGCCCTCTCTCGAGCTGTGTCCCTCCCTCCACTGCCCTCTCGAGCTGTGTCCCTCCCTCCACTGCCCTCTCTCGAGCTGTGTCCCTCCCTCCACTGCCCTCTCTCGAGCTGTGTCCCTCCCTCCACTGCCCTCTCTGGAGCTGTGTCCCCCCCTCCACTGCCCTCTCTGGAGCTGTGTCCCCCCTCCACTGCCCTCTCTCTCGAGCTGTGTCCCCCCCTCCACTGCCATCTCTCTCGAGCTGTGTCCCCCCTCCACTGCCATCTCTCTCGAGCTGTGTCCCCCCTCCACTGCCCTCTCTCGAGCTGTGTCCCCCCTCCACTGCCCTCTCTCTCGAGCTGTGTCCCCCCTCCACTGCTCTCTCTCTCGAGCTGTCGCCCTCTCTCTCTCGAGCTGTGTCCCCCCCTCCACTGCCCTCTCTCGAGCTGTGTCCCCCCTCCACTGCCCTCTCTCGAGCTGTGTCCCCCCCTCCACTGCCCTCTCTCGAGCTGTGTCCCCCCTCCACTGCCCTCTCTCGAGCTGTGTCCCCCCCTCCACTGCCCTCTCTCTCGAGCTGTGTCCCCCCCTCCACTGCCCTCTCTCTCGAGCTGTGTCCCCCCCTCCACTGCCCTCTCTCTCGAGCTGTGTCCCCCCCTCCACTGCCCTCTCTCTCGAGCTGTGTCCCCCCCTCCACTGCCCTCTCTCTCGAGCTGTGTCCCCCCCTCCACTGCCCTCTCTCTCGAGCTGTGTCCCCCCTCCACTGCCCTCTCTCTCGAGCTGTGTCCCCCCCTCCACTGCCCTCTCTCTCGAGCTGTGTCCCCCCTCCACTGCCCTCTCTCTCGAGCTGTGTCCCCCCTCCACTGCCCTCTCTCTCGAGCTGTGTCCCCCCTCCACTGCCCTCTCTCTCTCGAGCTGTCGCCCTCTCTCTCGAGCTGTGTCCCCCCCTCCACTGCCCTCTCTCTCGAGCTGTGTCCCCCCCTCCACTGCCCTCTCTCTCGAGCTGTGTCCCCCCTCCACTGCCCTCTCTCGAGCTGTGTCCCCCCCTCCACTGCCCTCTCTCGAGCTGTGTCCCCCCCTCCACTGCCTTCTCTCTCGCTGTGTAACCCCCTCCACTGCCCTCTCTCTCGAGCTGTGTCCCCCCTCCACTGCCCTCTCTCTCTCGAGCTGTCGCCCTCTCTCTCGAGCTGTGTCCCCCCCCTCCACTGCCCTCTCTCTCGAGCTGTGTCCCCCCTCCACTGCCCTCTCTCGAGCTGTGTCCCCCCCCTCCACTGCCCTCTCTCGAGCTGTGTCCCCCCCTCCACTGCCCTCTCTCGAGCTGTGTCCCCCCTCCACTGCCCTCTCTCGAGCTGTGTAACCCCCTCCACTGCCCTCTCTCGAGCTGTGTCCCCCCCTCCACTGCCCTCTCTCTCTCGAGCTGTGTCCCCCCTCCACTGCCCTCTCTCTCTCGAGCTGTGTCCCCCCTCCACTGCCCTCTCTCTCTCGAGCTGTCGCCCTCTCTCTAGAGCTGTGTCCCCCCCTCCACTGCCCTCTCTCTCGAGCTGTGTCCCCCCCTCCACTGCCCTCTCTCTCGAGCTGTGTCCCCCCCTCCACTGCCCTCTCTCTCGAGCTGTGTCCCCCCCTCCACTGCCCTCTCTCTCGAGCTGTGTCCCCCCCTCCACTGCCCTCTCTCTTGAGCTGTTTCCCCCCCTCCACTGCCCGCTCTCTCGAGCTGTGTCCCCCCCTCCACTGCCCTCTCTCTCGAGCTGTGTCCCCCCTCCACTGCCCTCTCTCTAGAGCTGTGTCCCCCCCTCCACTGCCCTCTCTCGAGCTGTGTCCCCCCCTCCACTGCCCTCTCTGTCTCGAGCTGTGTCCCCCCTCCCACTGCCCTCTCTCTCGAGCTGTGTACCCCCCTCCCACTGCCCTCTCTCGAGCTGTGTACCCCCCTCCCACTGCCCTCTCTCGAGCTGTGTACCCCCCTCCCACTATTCTCTCTCGAGCTGTGTCCCCCCTTCACTGCCCTCTCTCTCGAGCTGTGTCCCCCCTCCACTGCCCTCTCTCGAGCTGTGTCCCCCCCTCCACTGCCATCTCTCGAGCTGTGTCCCCCCTCCACTGCCCTCTCTCGCGCGCTGTGTCCCCCCCTCCACTGCCCTCTCTCGAGCTGTGTCCCCCCTCCACTGCCCTCTCTCGAGCTGTGTAACCCCCTCCACTGCCCTCTCTCGAGCTGTGTCCCCCCCTCCACTGCCCTCTCTCTCTCGAGCTGTGTCCCCCCTCCACTGCCCTCTCTCTCTCGAGCTGTGTCCCCCCTCCACTGCCCTCTCTCTCGAGCTGTCGCCCTCTCTCTCGAGCTGTGTGTCCCCCCCCTCCACTGCCCTCTCTCTCGAGCTGTGTCCCCCCCTCCACTGCCCTCTCTCTCGAGCTGTGTCCCCCTCCACTGCCCTCTCTCGAGCTGTGTCCCCCCCTCCACTGCCCTCTCTCGAGCTGTGTCCCCCCCTCCACTGCCCTCTCTCGAGCTGTGTCCCCCCCTCCACTGCCCTCTCTCGAGCTGTGTCCCCCCCTCCACTGCCCTCTCTCGAGCTGTGTCCCCCCCTCCACTGCCCTCTCTCGAGCTGTGTCCCCCCCTCCACTGCCCTCTCTCGAGCTGTGTCCCCCCCTCCACTGCCCTCTCTCGAGCTGTGTCCCCCCCTCCACTGCCCTCTCTCGAGCTGTGTCCCCCCCTCCACTGCCCTCTCTCGAGCTGTGTCCCCCCCTCCACTGCCCTCTCTCGAGCTGTGTCCCCCCCTCCACTGCCCTCTCTCGAGCTGTGTCCCCCCCCTCCACTGCCCTCTCTCGAGCTGTGTCCCCCCCTCCACTGCCCTCTCTCGAGCTGTGTCCCCCCTCCACTGCCCTCTCTCTCTCGAGCTGTGTCCCCCCTCCACTGCTCTCTCTCTCGAGCTGTCGCCCTCTCTCTCTCGAGCTGTGTCCCCCCCTCCACTGCCATCTCTCGAGCTGTGTCCCCCCTCCACTGCCCTCTGTCGAGCTGTGTCCCCCCCTCCACTGCCCTCTCTCGAGCTGTGTCCCCCCCCTCCACTGCCCTCTCTCTCGAGCTGTGTCCCCCCCTCCACTGCCCTCTCTCGAGCTGTGTCCCCCCCTCCACTGCCCTCTCTCGAGCTGTGTCCCCCCTCCACTGCCCTCTCTCTCTCGAGCTGTGTCCCCCCCTCCACTGCTCTCTCTCTCGAGCTGTCGCCCTCTCTCTCTCGAGCTGTGTCCCCCCCTCCACTGCCATCTCTCGAGCTGTGTCCCCCCTCCACTGCCCTCTGTCGAGCTGTGTCCCCCCCTCCACTGCCCTCTCTCGAGCTGTGTCCCCCCCTCCACTGCCCTCTCTCTCGAGCTGTGTCCCCCCCTCCACTGCCCTCTCTCGAGCTGTGTCCCCCCCTCCACTGCCCTCTCTCGAGCTGTGTCCCCCCCTCCACTGCCCTCTCTCGAGCTGTGTCCCCCCCCTCCACTGCCCTCTCTCGAGCTGTGTCCCCCCCTCCACTGCCCTCTCTCGAGCTGTGTCCCCCCCTCCACTGCCATCTCTCGAGCTGTGTCCCCCCCTCCACTGCCCTCTCTCGAGCTGTGTCCCCCCCTCCACTGCCCTCTCTCGAGCTTTGTCCCCCCCTCCACTGCCCTCTCTCGAGCTTTGTCCCCCCCCTCCACTACCCTCTCTCGAGCTGTGTCCCCCCCTCCACTGCCCTCTCTCGAGCTGTGTCCCCCCCCTCCACTACCCTCTCTCGAGCTGTGTCCCCCCCCTCCACTACCCTCTCTCGAGCTGTGTCCCCCCTGCACTGCCCTCTCTCGAGCTGTGTCCCCCCCTCCACTGCCCTCTCTCGAGCTGTGTCCCCCCCCTCCACTGCCCTCTCTCGAGCTGTGTCCCCCCCCTCCACTGCCCTCTCTCGAGCTGTGTCCCCCCCTCCACTGCCCTCTCTCGAGCTGTGTCCCCCCCTCCACTGCCCTCTCTCGAGCTGTGTCCCCCCCTCCACTGCCCTCTCTCTCGCTGTGTCCCCCCCTCCACTGCCCTCTCTCTCGAGCTGTGTCCCCCCCTCCACTGCCCTCTCTCGAGCTGTGTCCCCCCTCCACTGCCCTCTCTCTCTCGAGCTGTGTCCCCCCTCCACTGCCCTCTCTCGAGAGCTGTGTCCCCCCCTCCACTGCCCTCTCTCGAGAGCTGTGTCCCCCCCCTCCACTGCCCTCTCTCTCGAGAGCTGTGTCCCCCCCCTCCACTGCCCTCTCTCGAGAGCTGTGTCCCCCCCCTCCACTGCCCTCTCTCGAGAGCTGTGTCTCCCCCTCCACTGCCCTCTCTCGAGAGCTGTGTCCCCCCCCTCCACTGCCCTCTCTCGAGAGCTGTGTCCCCCCCTCCACTGCCCTCTCTCGAGAGCTGTGTCCCCCCCTCCACTGCCCTCTCTCGAGAGCTGTGTCCCCCCCTCCACTGCCCTCTCTCGAGAGCTGTGTCTCCCCTCCACTGCCCTCTCTCTCGAGCTGTGTCCCCCCCTCCACTGCCCCTCTCTCGAGCTGTGTCCCCCCCTCCACTGCCCTCTCTCTCGAGAGCTGTGTCCCCCCCTCCACTGCCCTCTCTCTCGAGCTGTGTCCCCCCCCTCCACTGCCCTCTCTCGAGCTGTGTCCCCCCCTCCACTGCCCTCTCTCGAGCTGTGTCCCCCCCCTCCACTGCCCTCTCTCTCTCGAGCTGTGTCCCCCCCTCCACTGCCCTCTCTTGAGCTGTGTCCCCCCCTCCACTGCCCTCTCTCGAGCTGTGTCCCCCCCTCCACTGCCCTCTCTCGAGCTGTGTCCCCCCCCTCCACTGCCCTCTCTCGAGCTGTGTCCCCCCTCCACTGCCCTCTCTCGATCTGTCCCCCCCCTCCACTGCCCTTTCTCGAGCTGTGTCCCCCCCTCCACTGCCCCTCTCTCGAGCTGTGTCCCCCCCCTCCACTGCCCTCTCTCGAGCTGTGTCCCCCCTCCACTGCCCTCTCTCGAGCTGTGTCCCCCCTCCCCACTGCCCTCTCTCGAGCTGTGTCCCCCCCTCCACTGCCCTCTCTCGATCTGTGTCCCCCCTCCACTGCCCTTTCTCGAGCTGTGTCCCCCCCCTCCACTGCCCTCTCTCGAGCTGTGTCCCCCCCTCCACTGCCCTCTCTCGAGCTGTGTCCCCCCTCCACTGCCCTCTCTCGAGCTGTGTCCCCCCCCTCCACTGCCCTCTCTCGAGCTGTGTCCCCCCTCCACTGCCCTCTCTCGAGCTGTGTCCCCCCTCCACTGCCCTCTCTCTCGAGCTGTGTCCCCCCCTCCACTGCCCTCTCTCGAGCTGTGTCCCCCCCTCCACTGCCCTCTCTCGAGCTGTGTCCCCCCTCCACTGCCCTCTCTCTCGAGCTGTGTCCCCCCCTCCACTGCCCTCTCTCTCGCTGTGTCCCCCCCTCCACTGCCCTCTCTCTCTCGAGCTGTGTCCCCCCCTCCACTGCCCTCTCTCTCTCGAGCTGTGTCCCCCCTCCACTGCCCTCTCTCTCTCGAGCTGTGTCCCCCCTCCACTGCTCTCTCTCTCTCGAGCTGTGTCCCCCCCTCCACTGCCCTCTCTCGAGCTGTGTCCCCCCTCCACTGCCCTCTCTCTCTCGAGCTGTGTCCCCCCTCCACTGCCCTCTCTCTCGAGCTGTGTCCCCCCCCTCCACTGCCCTCTCTCTCGAGCTGTGTCCCCCCTCCACTGCCCTCTCTCGAGCTGTGTCCCCCCCTCCACTGTCCTCTCTCTCTCGAGCTGTGTCCCCCCTCCACTGCCCTCTCTCTCTCGAGCTGTGTCCCCCCTCCACTGCTCTCTCTCTCTCGAGCTGTGTCCCCCCCTCCACTGCCCTCTCTCGAGCTGTGTCCCCCCCTCCACTGCCCTCTCTCGAGTTGTGTCCCCCTTCCACTGCCCTCTCTCGAGAGCTGTGTCCCCCCTCCACTGCCCTCTCTCTCGAGCTGTGTCCCCCCTCCACTGCCCTCTCTCTCGAGCTGTGTCCCCCCTCCACTGCCCTCTCTCGAGCTGTGTCCCCCCCCTCCACTGCCCTCTCTCTCTCGAGCTGTGTCCCCCCTCCACTGCCCTCTCTCTCTCGAGCTGTGTCCCCCCTCCACTGCTCTCTCTCTCTCGAGCTGTGTCCCCCCCCTCCACTGCCCTCTCTCTCTCGAGCTGTGTCCCCCCCCTCCACTGCCCTCTCTCTCTCTCGAGCTGTGTCCCCCCCTCCACTGCCCTCTCTCGAGAGCTGTCCCCCCCCCTCCACTGCCCTCTCTCGAGAGCTGTGTCCCCCCCTCCACTGCCCTCTCTCTCGAGCTGTCGCCCTCTCTCTCGAGCTGTCCTCCCCTCCACTGCCCTCTCTCGAGCTGTGTCCCCCCCTCCACTGCCCTCTCTCGAGCTGTGTACCCCCCCTCCCACTGCCCTCTCTCGAGCTGTGTACCCCCTCCCACTGCCCTCTCTCGAGCTGTGTACCCCCCTCCCACTACCCTCTCTCGAGCTGTGTACCCCCCTCCACTGCCCTCTCTCGAGCTGTGTCCCCCCCTCCACTGCCCTCTCTCGAGCTGTGTCCCCCCCTCCACTGCCCTCTCTCGAGCTGTGTCCCCCCCTCCACTGCCCTCTCTCTCGAGCTGTCGCCCTCTCTCTCGAGCTGTCCCCCCCTCCACTGCCCTCTCTCGAGCTGTGTCCCCCCCCTCCACTGCCCTCTCTCTCTCGAGCTGTGTACCCCCCCTCCCACTGCCCTCTCTCGAGCTGTGTACCCCCCTCCCACTGCCCTCTCTCGAGCTGTGTACCCCCTCCCACTGCCCTCTCTCGAGCTGTGTCCCTCCCTCCACTGCCCTCTCTCGAGCTGTGTCCCCCCTCCACTGCCCTCTCTCGAGCTGTGTCCCCCCCTCCACTGCCCTCTCTCGAGCTGTGTCCCCCCCCTCCACTGCCCTCTCTCTCGAGCTGTGTCCCCCCTCCACTGCCCTCTCTCGAGCTGTGTCCCCCCTTCCACTGCCCTCTCTCTCGAGCTGTGTCCCCCCTCCACTGCCCTCTCTCTCGAGCTGTGTCCCCCCCTCCACTGCCCTCTCTCGAGCTGTGTCCCCCCCCTCCACTGCCCTCTCTCTCGAGCTGTCGCCCTCTCTCTCGAGCTGTCCCCCCCCTCCACTGCCCTCTCTCGAGCTGTCGCCCTCTCTCTCGAGCTGTGTCCCCCCTCCACTGCCCTCTCTCTCGAGCTGTGTCCCCCCCTCCAATGCCCTCTCTCTCGAGCTGTGTCCCCCCCTCCACTGCCCTCTCTCGAGCTGTGTCCCCCCCTCCACTGCCCTCTCTCGAGCTGTGTCCCCCCCTCCACTGCCCTCTCTCGAGCTGTGTCCCTCCCTCCACTGCCCTCTCTCGAGCTGTGTCCCCCCCTCCACTGCCCTCTCTCGAGCTGTGTCCCCCCCCCTCCACTGCCCTCTCTCGAGCTGTGTCCCCCCCTCCACTGCCCTCTCTCTCGCTGTGTCC
>JAVHZZ010000327.1:0-10000 GCA_036250195.1 Mixophyes australis | reverse complement strand
GGGTTATTGTTAGGATTAGGGTTAGGGTTAAGGGGTTAGGGTTAAGGTTAGGGTTAGGGGTTAGTGTTAGGGTTACAGTTAGGGTTAGGGGTTAGGGTTAGGGTTAGGGTTAGGGGGTTAGGGTTAGGGTTATGGGGTTAGGGTTAGGGTTAGGATTAGAGGTTAGGGTTAGGGTTAGGGTTTGGGGTTAGAGTTAAGGTTAGGGTTAGGGTTAGGGGTTAGGGGTTAGGGTTAGGGTTAAGGTTAGGGTTAGGGGTTAGGGTTAGGATTAGGGTTAGGGTTAGGTTTAGGGGTTAGGGCAAGGATTAGGGTTAGGGTTAGAGTAAAGGTTAGGGTTAGGGGGTTAGGGTTAGGGTTACGGGGTTAGGGTTAGGGTTAGGGTTAGGGGTTAGTGTTAGGGTTAAGGTTAGGGGGTTAGGGTTAGGGGGTTAGGGGGTTAGGGTTAGGGGTTAGGTTTAGGGTTAAGTGGTTAGGGTTAGGGTTAGGGGTTAGGGTTAGGGTTAGGGTTGGGGGGTGAGGGTTAGGTTTAGGGTTAGGGTTAGAGGTTAGGGTTAGGGTTAGGGTTAGAGGTTAGGGTTAGGGTTAGGGCTAGGGTTAGGGTTAGGGGGTTAGGGTTAGGGTTAGGGCTAGGGTTAGGGTTTGGGGTTAGGGTTAGGGTTAGGGTAAGGGTTAGGGTTAGGGGTTAGGGTTAAGGTTAGGGTTAGGGGGTTAGGGTTAGGTTTAGGGTTAGGGTTAGAGTTAGGGTTAGGGTTAGGTTTTAGGGTTAGGGGTTAGGGTTAGGGTTAGGGTTAGGGTTTGGGGTTAGGGTTAGGGTTAGGGTTAGCGGGTTAGGGTTAGGGGGTAAGGGTTAGGGTTAAGGGGTTAGGGTTAGGGTTAGGGGGTTAGGGTTATGGTTAGGATTAGGGTTAGGGTTAAGGGGTTAGGGTTAGGGGTTAGTGTTAGGGTTACGGTTAGGGTTAGGGGTTAGGGTTAGGGTTAGTGTTAGGGTTAGGGTTAGGGGGTTAGGGTTAGGGTTATGGGGTTAGGGTTAGGGTTAGGATTAGGGGTTAGGGTTAGGGTTTGGGGTTAGGGTTAGGGTTAGGGTTAGGGTTAGGGTTAAGGGGTTAAGGTTAGGGTTAAGGTTAGGGTTAGGGGTTAGGGTTAGGATTAGGGTTAGGGTTAGGGGTTAGGGTTAGGGTTAGGGGTAGGTTTAGAGTAAAGGTTAGGGTTAGGGTTAGGGGGTTAGGGTTAGGGGGTTAGGGGTTAGGGTTAGGGTTAGGGTTAGGGGGTTACGGTTAGGGTTATGGGGTTAGGGGGTTAGGGTTAGGGTTAGGGTTAGGGTTAGGGTTAGGGTTAGAGGTTAGTGTTAGGGTTAGGGTTAGGGTTAGGGTTAGAGTAAAGGTTAGGGTTAGGGTTAGGGGGTTAGGGTTAGGGGGTTAGGGTTAGGGTTAGGGTTATGGGGTTAGGGTTAGGGTTAGGGTTAGGATTAGGGGTTAGAGTTAAGGTTAGGGTTAGGGTTCGGGGTTAGGGGTCAGGGTTAGGGTTAGGGTTAGGGTTAAGGGGTTAGGGTTAGGGTTAGGGTTTAGGTTAGGGTTAGGGGTTAGGGTTAGGATTAGGGTTAGGGTTAGGGGTTAGGGTTAGGGTTAGGGTTAGAGTTAGAGTTAAGGTTAGGGTTAGGGTTAGGGTTAAGGTCAGGGTTTGGGGTTAGAGTTAAGGTTAGGGTTAGAGTTAGGGGTTAGGGGTCAGGGTTAGGGTTAGGGTTAGGGTTAGGGTTTGGGGTTAGATTTAAGGTTAGGGTTAGGCTTAGGGGTTAGGGGTCAGGGTTAGGGTTAGGGTTAAGGGGTTAGGGTTAGGGTTAGGGTTAAGGTTAGGGGTTAGGGTTAGGGTTAGGGTTAGGGGTTAGGGTTAGAATTAAGGTTAGGGTTAGGGTTAGGGATAGGGGGTTAGGGTTAGGGTTAGGGGGTTAGGTTTAGGGTTAGGGTTAGGGGTTATTGTTAGGGTTAGGGTTAGGGGGTTAGGGTTAGGTGGTTAGGGTTAAGGGTTAGGTTTATGGTTAGGGTTAGGGTTAGGGTTAGGGTTAGGGGGTTAGGGTTAGGGTTAGGGTTAGGGGTTAATGTTAGGGTTAGGGTTAGGGTTAGGGTTAGGGTTCATGATTCAATTCTTAAATCATGAATCTTGATTCAATTCATGATTTATTTCATGATTCATGATTGGATTCATGATTTATGATTCAATTCTTGATTCATGATTTATGATTCCATTCATGATTTCATGATTAATTTTATGATTCATGATTCAGTTCATGATTCATGATTCAATTCATGATTCATGATTCAATTCATAATTCATGATTCATGATTCAGTTCATGATTCATGATTCAATTCATGATTCATGATTCATGATTCAGTACATGATTCATGATTCAATTCATGATTCATTTCATGATTTATGATTCAATTCATAATTCATGATTCATGATTCGATTCATGATTCATGATTCGATTCATGATTCATGATTCAATTCATGATTCAATTCATGATTCATGATGCATGATTCAGTTCATGATTCATGATTCAATTCATAATTTGTGATTCATGATTCAATTCATGATTCATAATTCAATTCATGATTTGTTATTCATGATTCGATTCATGTTTCATGATTCGATTCATGATTCAAAATTCAATTCATGATTCATGATTCATGATTCAATTTATAATTCATGTTTTAAATCTTGATTCAATTCATGATTCATGATTAATTTTATGATTCATGATTCAGTTCATGATTCATGATTCAATTCATGATTCATGATTCAATTCATAATTCATGATTCATGATTCAGTTCATGATTCATGATTCAATTCATGATTCATGATTCATGATTCAGTTCATGATTAATGATTCAATTCATGATTCATTTCATGATTTATGATTCAATTCATAATTCATGATTCATGATTCCATTCATGATTCATGATTCGATTCATGATTCATGATTCGATTCATGATTCATGATTCAATTCATGATTCATGATTCAGTTAATGATTCATGATTCAATTCATAATTTGTGATTCATGATTCAATTCATGATTCATAATTCAATTCATGATTTGTGATTCATGATTCGATTCATGTTTCATGATTCGATTCATGATTCAAAATTCAATTCATGATTCATGATTCATGATTCAATTTATAATTCATGTTTTAGGGTTAGGGTTAGGGTTAGGGGGTAAGGGTTAGGGTTAGAATTAAGGGGTTAGGGTTAGGGTTAGGGGGTTAGGGTTATTGTTAGGATTAGGGTTAGGGTTAAGGGGTTAGGGTTAAGGTTAGGGTTAGGGGTTAGTGTTAGGGTTACAGTTAGGGTTAGGGGTTAGGGTTAGGGTTAGGGTTAGGGTTAGGGGGTTAGGGTTAGGGTTATGGGGTTAGGGTTAGGGTTAGGATTAGAGGTTAGGGTTAGGGTTAGGGTTTGGGGTTAGAGTTAAGGTTAGGGTTAGGGTTAGGGGTTAGGGGTTAGGGTTAGGGTTAGGGTTAGGGTTAAGGGGTTAGGGTTAGGGTTAAGGTTAGGGTTAGGGGTTAGGGTTAGGATTAGGGTTAGGGTTAGGTTTAGGGGTTAGGGCAAGGATTAGGGTTAGGGTTAGAGTAAAGGTTAGGGTTAGGGTTAGGGGGTTAGGGTTAGGGTTACGGGGTTAGGGTTAGGGTTAGGGTTAGGGGTTAGTGTTAGGGTTAAGGTTAGGGGGTTAGGGTTAGGGGGTTAGGGGGTTAGGGTTAGGGGTTAGGTTTAGGGTTAAGTGGTTAGGGTTAGGGTTAGGGGTTAGGGTTAGGGTTAGGGTTGGGGGGTGAGGGTTAGGTTTAGGGTTAGGGTTAGAGGTTAGGGTTAGGGTTAGGGTTAGGGTTAGAGGTTAGGGTTAGGGTTAGGGCTAGGGTTAGGGTTAGGGGGTTAGGGTTAGGGTTAGGGCTAGGGTTAGGGTTTGGGGTTAGGGTTAGGGTTAGGGTAAGGGTTAGGGTTAGGGGTTAGGGTTAAGGTTAGGGTTAGGGGGTTAGGGTTAGGTTTAGGGTTAGGGTTAGAGTTAGGGTTAGGGTTAGGTTTTAGGGTTAGGGGTTAGGGTTAGGGTTAGGGTTAGGGTTTGGGGTTAGGGTTAGGGTTAGGGTTAGCGGGTTAGGGTTAGGGGGTAAGGGTTAGGGTTAAGGGGTTAGGGTTAGGGGGTTAGGGTTATGGTTAGGATTAGGGTTAGGGTTAAGGGGTTAGGGTTAGGGGTTAGTGTTAGGGTTGCGGTTAGGGTTAGGGGTTAGGGTTAGGGTTAGTGTTAGGGTTAGGGTTAGGGTTAGGGGGTTAGGGTTAGGGTTATGGGGTTAGGGTTAGGGTTAGGATTAGGGGTTAGGGTTAGGGTTTGGGGTTAGGGTTAGGGTTAGGGTTAGGGTTAAGGGGTTAAGGTTAGGGTTAAGGTTAGGGTTAGGGGTTAGGGTTAGGATTAGGGTTAGGGTTAGGGGTTAGGGTTAGGGTTAGGGTTAGGGTTAGAGTAAAGGTTAGGGTTAGGGTTAGGGGTTAGGGTTAGGGGGTTAGGGGTTAGGGTTAGGGTTAGGGTTAGGGGGTTAGGGTTAGGGTTATGGGGTTAGGGGGTTAGGGTTAGGGGTTAGGTTTAGGGTTAAGTGGTTAGGGTTAGGGTTAGGTTTAGGGTTAGGGTTAGAGTTAGGGTTAGGGTTAGGGTTTAGGGTTAGGGGTTAGGGTTAGGGTTAAGGGTTAGGGTTAGGGTTAGGGGGTTTGGGTTATGGTTAGGATTAGGGTTAGGGTTAAGGGGTTAGGGTTAGGGTTAGGGTTAGGGTTAGAGGTTAGTGTTAGGGTTAGGGTTAAGGGTTAGGGTTAGGGTTAGTGTTAGGGTTAGGGTTAGGGGGTTAGGGTTAGGGTTAGGGTTATGGGGTTAGGGTTAGGGTTAGGGTTAGGATTAGGGGTTAGAGTTAAGGTTAGGGTTAGGGTTCGGGGTTAGGGGTCAGGGTTAGGGTTAGGGTTAGGGTTAAGGGGTTAGGGTTAGGGTTAGGGTTTAGGTTAGGGTTAGGGGTTAGGGTTAGGATTAGGGTTAGGGTTAGGGGTTAGGGTTAGGGTTAGGGTTAGAGTTAGAGTTAAGGTTAGGGTTAGGGTTAAGGTCAGGGTTTGGGGTTAGAGTTAAGGTTAGGGTTAGAGTTAGGGGTTAGGGGTCAGGGTTAGGGTTAGGGTTAGGGTTAGGGTTTGGGGTTAGATTTAAGGTTAGGGTTAGGCTTAGGGGTTAGGGGTCAGGGTTAGGGTTAGGGTTAAGGGGTTAGGGTTAGGGTTAGGGTTAAGGTTAGGGGTTAGGGTTAGGATTAGGGTTAGGGTTAGGGGTTAGGGTTAGGGTTAGAATTAAGGTTAGGGTTAGGGTTAGGGATAGGGGGTTAGGGTTAGGGTTAGGGGGTTAGGTTTAGGGTTAGGGTTAGGGGTTATTGTTAGGGTTAGGGTTAGGGTTAGGGGGTTAGGGTTAGGTGGTTAGGGTTAAGGGTTAGGTTTAGGGTTAGGGTTAGGGTTAGGGTTAGGGTTAGGGGGTTAGGGTTAGGGTTAGGGTTAGGGGTTAATGTTAGGGTTAGGGTTAGGGTTAGGGTTCATGATTCAATTCGTAAATCATGAATCTTGATTCAATTCATGATTTATTTCATGATTCATGATTGGATTCATGATTTATGATTCAATTCTTGATTCATGATTTATGATTCCATTCATGATTTCATGATTAATTTTATGATTCATGATTCAGTTCATGATTCATGATTCAATTCATGATTCATGATTCAATTCATAATTCATGATTCATGATTCAGTTCATGATTCATGATTCAATTCATGATTCATGATTCAATTCATGATTCATGATTCAATTCATAATTCATGATTCATGATTCAGTTCATGATTCATGATTCAATTCATGATTCATTTCATGATTTATGATTCAATTCATAATTCATGATTCATGATTCGATTCATGATTCATGATTCGATTCATGATTCATGATTCAATTCATGATTCAATTCATGATTCATGATGCATGATTCAGTTCATGATTCATGATTCAATTCATAATTTGTGATTCATGATTCAATTCATGATTCATAATTCAATTCATGATTTGTTATTCATGATTCGATTCATGTTTCATGATTCGATTCATGATTCAAAATTCAATTCATGATTCATGATTCATGATTCAATTTATAATTCATGTTTTAAATCTTGATTCAATTCATGATTCATGATTAATTTTATGATTCATGATTCAGTTCATGATTCATGATTCAATTCATGATTCATGATTCAATTCATAATTCATGATTCATGATTCAGTTCATGATTCATGATTCAATTCATGATTCATGATTCATGATTCAGTTCATGATTAATGATTCAATTCATGATTCATTTCATGATTTATGATTCAATTCATAATTCATGATTCATGATTCCATTCATGATTCATGATTCGATTCATGATTCATGATTCGATTCATGATTCATGATTCAATTCATGATTCATGATTCATGATTCAGTTAATGATTCATGATTCAATTCATAATTTGTGATTCATGATTCAATTCATGATTCATAATTCAATTCATGATTTGTGATTCATGATTCGATTCATGTTTCATGATTCGATTCATGATTCAAAATTCAATTCATGATTCATGATTCAATTTATAATTCATGTTTTAAATCTTGATTCAATTCATGATTCATGTTTTAATTCATGATTCATGATTCAATTCATGATTCATTTCATGATTCATGATTCAATTTATGATTCATGATTCTTAATTTATGATTCAATTCATGATTTATGATTCGATTCATGATTCATGATTTATTTCATGATTCAATTCATGGTTCATGAATCTTGATTCAATTCATGATTTATTTCATTATTCATGATTCGATTCATGATTCATGATTCAATTCATGAGTCATGATTCATTATTCATTTCATGATTCATGATTCGATTCATGATTCATAAATGCAATTCATAATTCAATTCATGATTCAATATGTCCGGGTTAGGGTTACGATTAGGGTTAGGGGTTAGGGGTTAGGGGTTAGGGCTTAGGGTTAGGGTTTGGGTTAGGGTTAAGTGGTTAGGGTTAGGGGTTAGGATTAGGGTTAGGGTTAGGGTTGGGGGTTAGGGTTAGGTTTAGGGTTAGGTTTAGGGTTAGGGTTAGGGTTAGGGTTAGTGGTTAGGGTTAGGTTTAGGGTTAGGGTTAGGGTTTGGGGTTAGGGTTAGGGTTAGGGCTTGGCTTAGGGTTAGGGTTATGGGGTTAGGGTTAGGGTTAGGGTTAAGGTTAGGGGGTTAGGGTTATGGTTAGGATTAGGGTTAGGGTTAAGGGGTTAGGCTTAGGGTTAGGGTTAGGGGTTAGGTTTAGGGTTAGGGGTTATGGTTAGGGTTAGGGGGTTAGGGTTAGGGGGTTAGGGTAAGGGTTAGGGTTAAGTGGTTAGGGTTAGGGTTAGGGGTTAGGGTTAGGGTTAGTGTTAGGGTTAGAGGTTAGGGTTAGGGTTGGGGTGTTAGGGTTAGGTTTAGGGTTAGGGTTAGGGTTTAGGTTAGGGTTAGGGTTAGGATTAGGGTTAGGGTTAGGGGTTAGGGTTAGGGTTAGGGTTAGAGTTAGAGTTAAGGTTAGGGTTAGGGTTAGGGTTAAGGTTAGGGTTTGGGGTTAGAGTTAAGGTTAGGGTTAGAGTTAGGGGTTAGGGGTCAGGGTTAGGGTTAGGGTTAGGGTTTGGGGTTAGATTTTAGGTTAGGGTTAGGCTTAGGGGTTAGGAGTCAGGGTTAGGGTTAGGGTTAAGGGGTTAGGGTTAGGGTTAGGGTTAAGGTTAGGGGTTAGGGTTAGGATTAGGGTTAGGGTTAGGGCTAGGGGTTAGGGTTAGGGTTAGAATTAAGGTTAGGGTTTGGGATAGGGGGTTAGGGTTAGGGTTAGGGGGTTAGGTTTAGGGTTAGGGTTAGGGGTTAGTGTTAGGGTTAGGGTTAGGGGGTTAGGGTTAGGTGGTTAGGGTTAAGGGTTAGGTTTAGGGTTAGGGTTAGGGTTAGGGTTAGGGTTAGGGGGTTAGGGTTAGGGTTAGGGTTAGGGGTTAATGTTAGGGTTAGGGTTAGGGTTAGGGTTCATGATTCAATTCTTAAATCATGAATCTTGATTCAATTCATGATTTATTTCATGATTCATGATTGGATTCATGATTTATGATTCAATTCTTAAATCATGATTTATGATTCCATTCATGATTCATGATTAATTTTATGATTCATGATTCAGTTCATGATTCATGATTCAATTCATGATTCATGATTCAATTCATAATTCATGATTCATGATTCAGTTCATGATTCATGATTCAATTCATGATTCATGATTCAATTCATGATTCATGATTCATGATTCAGTACATGATTCATGATTCAATTCATGATTCATTTCATGATTTATGATTCAATTCATAATTCATGATTCATGATTCGATTCATGATTCATGATTCGATTCATGATTCATGATTCGATTCATGATTCAATTCATGATTCATGATTCATGATTCAGTTCATGATTCATGATTCAATTCATAATTTGTGATTCATGATTCAATTCATGATTCATAATTCAATTCATGATTTGTGATTCATGATTCGATTCATGTTTCATGATTCGATTCATGATTCAAAATTCAATTCATGATTCATGATTCATGATTCAATTTATAATTCATGTTTTAAATCTTGATTCAATTCATGATTCATGATTCATTTTATGATTCATGATTCAGTTCATGATTCATGATTCAATTCATGATTCATGATTCAATTCATAATTCATGATTCATGATTCAGTTCATGATTCATGATTCAATTCATGATTCATGATTCAATTCATGATTCATAATTCATGATTCAGTTCATGATTCATGATTCAATTCATGATTCATTTCATGATTTATGATTCAATTCATAATTCATGATTCATGATTCGATTCATGATTCATGATTCAATTCATGATTCATGATTCAATTCATGATTCATGATTCAATTCATGATTCATGATTCATGATTCAGTTCATGATTCATGATTCAATTCATAATTTGTGATTCATGATTCAATTCATGATTCATAATTCAATTCATGATTTGTGATTCATGATTCGGTTCATGTTTCATGATTCGATTCATGATTCAAAATTCAATTCATGATTCATGATTCATGATTCAATTTATAATTCATGTTTTAAATCTTGATTCAATTCATGATTCATGTTTTAATTCATGATTCATGATTCAATTCATGATTCATTTCATGATTCATGATTCAATTTATGATTCATGATTCTTAATTTATGATTCAATTCATGATTTATGATTCGATTCATGATTCATGATTTATTTCATGATTCAATTCATGGTTCATGAATCTTGATTCAATTCATGATTTATTTCATTATTCATGATTCGATTCATGATTCATGATTCAATTCATGAGTCATGATTCATTATTCATTTCATGATTCATGATTCGATTCATGATTCATAAATGCAATTCATAATTCAATTCATGATTCAATATGTCCGGGTTAGGGTTAGGGTTACGATTAGGGTTAGGGGTTAGGGGTTAGGGGTTAGGGCTTAGGGTTAGGGTTAGGGTTAGGGTTAAGTGGTTAGGGTTAGGGGTTAGGGTTAGGGTTAGGGTTAGGGTTGGGGGGTTAGGGTTAGGTTTAGGGTTAGGTTTAGTGTTAGGGTTAGGGTTAGGGTTAGTGGTTAGGGTTAGATTTAGGGTTAATGTAAGGGTTTGGGGTTAGGGTTAGGGCTTGGGTTAGGGTTAGGGTTAGGGTTAGGGTTAAGGTTAGGGGGTTAGGGTTATGGTTAGGATTAGGGTTAGGGTTAAGGGGTTAGGCTTAGGGTTAGGGTTAGGGGTTAGGTTTAGGGTTAGGGGTTATGGTTAGGGTTAGGGGGTTAGGGTTAGGGTTAGGGGGTTAGAGTAAGGGTTA